>CM019703.1:0-35712 GCA_009760885.1 Achatina immaculata | reverse complement strand
ATCTTCTTCTTCATCATCATCATCATCATCATCATCATCTTCTTCTTCTTCATCATCATCATCATCATCATCATCATCTCTTCTTCTTCTTCTTCTTCTTCTTCTTCTTCTGCTTCTTCAACGCTTGCGTCTTAAGTTACTGGGACAGATTTTCCCTTATGGGATAGATTTATGCACCAAACAATAAATCCACGAGGAACAGCTTTATGATGTGGTAGTTTAATTTATTTTATAGATGCAAAGGGAAAAGAAAAACACGAACGACTGATTTCAAGATTTAATCTTCGACTTTTTCGCAACTTTGATTAAGAAACCAATCTTCTCTAGTAACCTCACAAGGTCATCGTGATTTATTCTCCCTTTATAAACTCACCGTCATTCAAGACAATCATCGTCAATCCAAATCGTGTTCAGTGGCGCGTAAAGCAGAAACGGAGCTCTCCACCCAACATGGATGCCTCTCTCTCTCTCTCTCTCTGTGTGATCCTCAGTCCCGTTCTCCTTGCGTTTTGAAAGATTAGTTCAACTTTCCCTCAACTCAAATACTATCCTCTGACCGTGCAATTATGTTGGACTATTCAGCTTTTTCTTCTGGCCTTCCTATCCTCGTTCTTTTATGATTTTTATTTAAGTTCTTCCAGTTTTTTTTCTCTTTCGACTCTCTTTAAACTATTCTTCTTTATGTGGCCTCTGGTTTTGTTTTTATTTTGAAAAACATCTCAATGCTTATCCTGGTACTAGTCCATTCTTTGTCAGGCTCCTTGCTTATCCTGGTACTAGTCTATTCTTTGTCAGACTCTTTGCTTATCCCCGTACTAGTCCATTCTATGTCAGGCTCCTTGCTTATCCTGGTACCATCTATTCTTTGTCAGGCTCCTTGCTTATCCTGGTACTAGTCCATTCTTTGTCAGGCTCCTTGCTTATCCTGGTACTAGTCCTTTGTCAGCCTCCTTGCTTATCCTGGTACTAGTCCATTCTTCGTCAGCCTCCTTGCTTATCCTGGTACTAGTCCATTCTTTGTGAGGCTCCTTGCTTATCCTGGTACTAGTATATTCTTTGTCAGGCTCCTTTCTTATCCTGGTACTAGTCTATTCTTTGTCAGGCTCCTTGCTTATCCTGGTACTAGTCTATTCTTTGTCAGGCTCATTGCTTATCCTGGTACTAGTATATTCTTTGTCAGCCTCCTTGCTTATCCTGGTACTAGTCTATTCTTTGTCAGGCTCCTTGCTTATCCTGGTACTAGTATATTCTTTGTCAGGCTCCTTGCTTATCCTGGTACCAGTTCATTCTTTGTCAGGCTCCTTGCTTATCCTGGTACTAGTCCATTCTTTGTCAGGCTCCTTCTCAAAACTGACGTGGAAGCAACACATCAACAGTGCAGAAGCAAAAGCCAGAAGAAAACTAGCCATATTAGGAAAATTGAGTGAAACCACATGGGGAGCTAGTGAAAGAATCCTCAAGAATGTATATCAGCAAAGTATTCTACCACATTTAGAATATGGCTCAACATCTTGGTGCACAGCATCAAACACTACGCTGCATAATCTAGACAAGGTTCAAAATCAACCACTACAGATTATCACAGGTGCCATGAGGTCCACACCAATAGTAGAAATGCAGAAAATAGTTGGTGTTCAAGCGCTAAAGGAACGTACAGACAGAAAGGTCATGACCATGGGAAAAAAATTCCTTAGCTCTGTAAGCCATCCCTGAAGGGAGATTCAATAACTTGGCACTAAGACGGCTTAAAAGAACCAGCTTCATTCATCAGGCCACGCGTATGCGTAAGCTGATACCTGACCTTCCAACTGTAGTCGCTCCATTATCATCTGTACCAGAGCATACACCATGGAAAGAAGCAGATTATACACAAATAACTATTCAGACTGAAGTGAAAGGTGTGCAGAATGGTGAGATGCAGAGCAGTCTTGTAAGATCAACAGCCACACTTAGTGTTCTAGATGATAAATATCCATGTGACACCTGGATACGTGTGTATACAGATGGATCTGCACATAATGACATAAAAAATGGAGGGGCAGGAGCACATATTGAATATCCAAACAACACCACTGACAAGATTTCCATACCCACTGGAAAATACTGCAACAACTATGATGCACAAGTTAGGGCAATTATTGCTGCAGTTGAAAAACTATCAGACTCCAGAATTGATACATGTCCCGTAGTTATTCTCACAGATGCAAGATCAGTACTGGAAGCTCTTCAGTGCAACAAACAACCAGACCTTAAGGATGCCTTGTCAAAAATTGGCTTACAACATGGAGTCACTTTGCAATGGATCCCCCCACTGTGGGATACCTGGCAATGAGAAAGCTGACCACCTGGCCAAAGAGGGCACTGAAATGGAGCAACCAGACATACCAATCACCTATAATCAGAAGAAAAGCATGATAAAAACCTACAGGAAGCCACAAACACCACCACATGATGACTATAACATGTTAAACAGAAAGGAACAAGTCACCATCTTCCGTCTCCGAACAGGACACAACCGACTCCGAAGTCATATGTATACAAAGTTTAAGGTTGGTACTATTAATCTATGTACATGTGCCCAGGTGCCCCAGAATTGCGCCAACTATGAGACACTGAGAAATAATTAAAGGCCTAGTGAAACCACTAAAGAAGATAAGCTCTACGGTTCCATACATGAATTGCAAAAAACAGTGAAATTTATCCAAGAGACAGGGCTGCAGATATAGACAGACAATGCGAACGAAGAAGAAGAAGAAGTCATGCTCCTTGTTTATTCTGGTACTAGTCCATTTTTTGTCAGGCTCCTTGTTTATCCTGGTACTAGTCCATTCTTTGTCAGGCTCCTTGTTTATCCTGGTACTAGTCCATTCTTTGTCAGGCTCTCCCTTATCCTGGTACTAGTCCATTCTTTGTCAGGCTCCTTGTTTATCCTAGTACTAGTCTATTCTTTGTCAGGCTCCTTGCTTATCCTGGTACTAGTGCATTCTTTGTCAGGTTCCTTGCTTATCCTGGTACTAGTCCATTCTTTGTCAGGCTCCTTGCTTACCCTGGTACTAGTCCATTCTTTGTCAGGCTCCTTTCTTATCCTGGTACTAGTCCATTTTTTGTCAGGCTCCTAGCTTATCTGGTACTAGTCCATTCTTTGTCAGACTCATTGCTTATCCTGGCACTAGTCCATTCTTTGTCAGGCTCTCTCTTATCCTGCTACTAGTATATTCTTTGTTAGGCTCTCCCTTATCCTGGTACTAGTCAACTCTTTGTCAGGCTCTCTCTTATCCTCGTACTAGTCCATTCTTTGTCATGCTTTCCCGTATCCTGGTACTAGTCCATTCTTTGTCAGGCTCCCTCTTATCCTGGTACTAGTTCATTCTTTGTCAGGCTCTTTGCTTATCCTGGTACTAGTCCATTCTTTGTTAGGCTCCTTGCTTATCCTGGTACTAGTCCATTCTTTGTCAGGCTCCTTGCTTATCCTGGTACTAATCCATTCTTTGTCAGGCTCCTTGTTTATCCTGGTACTAGTCTATTCTTTGTCAGGCTCCTTGCTTATCCTGGTACTAGTCTATTCTTTGTCAGGCTCCTTGCTTATCCTGGTACTAGTCTATTCTTTGTCAGGCTCCTCGCTTATCCTGGTACCAGTTCATTCTTTGTCAGGCTCCTTGCTTATCCTGGTACTAGTCCATTCTTTGTCAGGCTCCTTGCTTATCCTGGTACTAGTCCATTCTTTGTCAGGCTCCTTGCTTATCCTGGTACTATCTATTCTTTGTCAGGCTCCTTGTTTATCCTGGTACTAGTCTATTCTTTGTCAGGCTCCTTGCTTATCCTGGTACTAGTCTATTCTTTGTCAGGCTCCTTGCTTATCCTGGTACTAGTCTATTCTTTGTCAGGCTCCTCGCTTATCCTGGTACCAGTTCATTCTTTGTCAGGCTCCTTGCTTATCCTGGTACTAGTCCATTCTTTGTCAGGCTCCTTGCTTATCCTGGTACTAGTCCATTCTTTGTCAGGCTCCTTGCTTATCCTGGTACTAGTCCATTCTTTGTCAGGCTCATTGCTTATCCTGGTACTAGTGCATTCGTTGTCAGGCTCATTGCTTATCCTGGTACTAGTCCATTCTTTGTCAGGCTCTTTGCTTATCCTGGTACTAGTCCATTCTTTGTCATGCTCTCCCTTATCCTGGTACTAGTCCATTCTTTGTCAGGCTCCCTCTTATTCTGGTACTAGTGCATCCTGTGTCAGGCTCCTTTCTTATCCTGGTACTAGTCCATCCTTTGTCAGGCTCTTTCTTATCCTTGTACTATAAGGATGTGTAAAGTAAAGATATGTCCGACTTTCAACTCCTTTATTCAAGTTTGTAGGTACAATCATCATCCTGTACCATCTCCACAAGGAAAACTGACTGTAGTGGATCTCCAGCTTGCTCTGTCCCTTTCTTTCACGCTGCGGGGGGCCATACTGAAGTCTCCCTTTCTCTCGATGTTCTTAATTCGTCTAAATCGTTCTCATCCTTTGTGTCCTCTACGTATATGTCCAGTATGGATTTGCCTTATTGTAATTGTGGCTTTTGATATGGTAAAAATATTTCATTTATGTGGCTCTTGCCCTTCTCATTATTGCTTCCTTTTTTTTTTTTCTATTGCAGATGATTTGATTTCCTCTGTTATCTTCTCTGTTCATGGAATTCGCTTTCTGCTCTTTAATTTCACTTCTCAGAGGCCTCAGTTTTTCCGTTTCATTTTTTTAATGTAATTTCATGTTCGCCATGGGGGGAGGGGGGGCAGGGGCGAAAACGCCCCCGTTTTGGGATCAGCGATCCATAGTTGACGTGCTAAAGTCAGAAATGGCGAACCATAGCTGATGAAGACCCTTTCCCTGCCTCGCCGTTAGCCTAGCCTAGCCTGACTAACTAGGCACGGATCGCCATAGTTCCCAGGGCGGTGGAGCCTGCTAAAGAAGTGTTGCACATCCCCCCCCCCTGCTCTTTAGCTGCACTCAGGGGCTGAAAGAAAAATAGCTGTTGTAACTGCCTGTAGCCCGCGGTCCAGTCTGACACAATGCTGTGCTTCAAGATTGTCACTGAACTGTCTCGCCTGCAGAGAACGACAGCTGGAAATTTCAGGGAGAAAGACGTTTAAAAAAATATGTAGACCAAAGTAGGGCGTGGAGTATATAGATCATTTTGTGCGCTTGCAGTTTCAAATACTATATCACCAGTCAATGCCGAACAAGCTTCTTCTTCTTCTTCTTCTTCTTCTTCTTCTTCTTCTCAATTTAGCTCATATGTTTGAGCCCTTTGATCTCTTTCCTCCAGAAAGGGTTTTGCTACAGCCATTTAATTTCGGGTCTTGTGGCTTAATTTAGCTTTTCTAAAAGGTCTTTATGTCGCTCTTTTTTTCTTTTCTTTCTTTTTTTGTTTTGTTTTGTTTTGTTTTGTTTGTTTGAAATAGAGAATGATGTTTCTTCAAGGATATGTTGTGACAGAGTTATTTATTGCGCATGCGCGAATACATACATCCCGTCTTCTCTTTCCTAACTTAGACGTCTCAAAGATCTCTCTCTCGAGGGTTTTGTGTCCAACATCGGCCCTGATGTTAATACAGAGCCGTTGTCGGGACCTGCAGTTTTGATTAAAATATGCTGGCCGCGTTAAGTTGTCTAATCCGGCATTCCGCCAGCTCCCAGGGAGCCGAGTGGCGCCGCTAGAGTGGCATCAAGACGTCACGTGACAATCTCAGGCTTCTAGGTTGCATTAAGTTGAAGCTAGCTCGAGAAATAAATTAAATCTTGTCTTTTGTTCCCTACATCCCTTCGTTCGGATGTTGGGGTGGGGGGGGGGGGAACTGATGTTTCCCCTTCCCATTCCCCTCTCCCCAAAACCCATCTGTTCCCCCTCCCCCCCCCCCCCCCCCCGGATCTCTGAAGTCTTCAGGATGTTAGTCTTCCCTTTCACGGAAGCTTTCCACCAATTTCCGGAAAGAATAACCCGGATTGATCTTCCTGTACTAACTGTCAAGTCCCTGGAAGGATTGGGGAAGGATTGAGTTTTTGGCTCTCCAGCTGTCTCAGGCATGTACAGACTCAAGGGGTCTGGAACGTAAAATGAAATTTGTCAGAACTTTGAGAGCACCAGTCACCAAATCCCGTCCCCCGCCCTTACATACAGCCTTCTTCAGCAAATGCGGGTAGCTTGGAAGTATGACAAAACTCTCCCCTCTCCCCTCAGATGAAAATGAAAAAAAAAAAAATCAGTTCAAAGTTAAAAGACAAAAATACAGTCGGATGTTCTACACATTTATTATCATCATTTATAATATCATAATATTAAGTTAATTAATTAACTCTTTCACTGCCGTAAGCCGCCTAAATGACCATGTTAGAAAACAAATTACGAAAAGTTAATTTACATTTTGCTTTGGAGATTCCAAGCTTAATATTTGTCTTTCACGTGGTATTTTCTCTTTATATTATGGCGCCTGGGTTTCTTATATTATTGTTTTACGAGGTATTTGTGTTTGGTAATGAAAAATTTCAGAAGCTGGAAAGGGGAGGGAGAGGGACGGAGGGAGGGAGAGTGGGAGAGGGGTGAGACAGTTTATATAATCTTTTGGGTCAGTAGGAAAATTCTGAATCACTGTGCTGAAGTCGTCCAAACGTTCTTGCAGTACCACGAATAAAGGTGGTGCGAGATAGCGCAGTTCATTAGTGCGCTGTTCTCTCTTGACTGCTCGTCCTAGCGGAGTCCGTAGTTCGAATGACAGGTAATTCTCTTGTGATTTTTCTTTCTCTCACGTCTCACTAAAGTGCGTTGTGTAGGATTTTTTCGAGGTCTAATCCTACAAAACTGTGTTCTCTTACTTTACCGTACGAAAGCCTCGTTGTTTCCTATTTACAAAAAAAAAAAATCGTAGCACGACGAAAGACAGTGCGAGAAGTGGCAGAGAACGGTAGAGAAGACAGCGTGTTACTTTCTGGATCCTAAAACATGGCCGAGGATTACGTGGGTCTTCGTGGATTCCCGCAGTGCTACATCTTTCCCCACTGCCCGACAGTAGTGGGAGATGGCAACAGAGATGCGATCATGTTCGTGTCCGCCTGCCTGGAATTATTACCTATGGCGTCCTTTCTTTCATGTGAAGAAAATTGGGTCAGTCTTTGGGTCTCCGAAGATAGGACAGAAATCAGAAACGTACTGACTAAAATCTTTCTTTCTTTCTTTCTTTCTTTCCTTTCTTTCTTTCTTTCTTTCTTTCTTTCTTTCTTTCTTTCTTTCATTGATGAATGTTGTTACCGAATGATTCTAGCGTTAGTGGTTAACTTTTTGTATTGGATGAAAATACATCAATATTTTTAGATCTCATTGAGGATCATCATCATCATCATCATATCTTATGTAAATACGTATAAAAGCAGAGAATACCCCCCCCCCCCCCCCCCCAAAAAAAAAGGTCCCCATCCAGTCCGTTCTTAAACATTTCTTTCTTTCATCCGCTTTGTGAGGTTCTTTACTCCCTAGAGGGTCGTGACTGTTCCCCTCGGAGACTGTTCTGCCCCACTGTCTTTATGAACACACGCACATGCACACCCACATACACGCACGCACGCATGCACACACACATATACTTTGTCTGTTCAGAACGCGGCCAGTGTGACCCTTGAGGCAAAAAGTAAATTTAATGGGGGTCTTTGTATTTAGAAGAAGAAGAAGAAATGCCGCGAGGCAGCTTGAGACACAAATGAGGATCTGGATAAATACTTCAGTGTTCGGTTCTAAGGACTGTTATAGCCGGAGGTGGGGTGGGGGATACGCTTTCCGCTCCAATTAAATGTCTCCAAGGCGTGCGTCTCAAATAGCCTCTGATAGTCCAGCTCCTGGCCTTCTCGTGGCGGAACTGTTCAAACTGACAGGAGAAGGGGCGAAGGCGAATATCTGGCACCTGAAAACCAGACGCTTCGGGTAGATGAGTCATGCTTGGTAGCTCATTTACCGAAGCTGGCGAGATTCTTCAGCGGCCGCGCGTGGAGTGGGGCTCCTCCCGGCCACTGAAGAAAGGTGCGAATGGGGTTGCCGCGCGACGCCACTGTGGAAAAGGTGAAAGAAGGGATTAAGTGAAGTAAACAGTAGTCTCGAGAACATAACTGCTCAAATCACGCCACCTCTGGTCTGGAGGTCGGCCAGGTCCTATGTGCATTCATATGGGGCGAAGTGCATGAACAGGCTTAGCCCAAAGATTAAGACACTGCTTATGAGATTCTTTGGATGCCGCGCGTGGAGTGAAAATCCTCCCGGCCAAAGAAGAAAATGCGAAAAAGAAATTAGGGTTGCCATGCAGCGCCGATGTGAAAAGGTGATGGAAAGGATCAAGTGAAGCTTAGTCGGTATGTCCAGTGGTCTCGCGGCGAGAGCTACTCATACCACGGTACCTCTGCTCTAGAGTCCAGCCACGTCCGATATACACCCATACTGGTGAAATATACCTAAACCGGCTCATACAAGGGGTGAAATTGATGGCTACTCATGTCACGGTACCTCCGCTCTAGAGGTCGGTCACGTCCTAAACAAGCCCATACTAGGACAATATGCCTAAACCGGCTCAATCCAGGGGTAAAACCTAATAGTGGCGAGGATTTATCCTCCTGGACAAAAGCTCCATCCTGGTCACAGCTAGGAAAGGTAGCGGCTACAACCACAACATGCTGAAGTCGGAGACACTGGATTAATGCAGTCTAAATAGGCAACCACCTCTCACCCAGCGGGGATTTATGCGTATCCTAATCACGCTGAGGCTTTCCGGTGAGAAAGTCCAACGCTGGACTGGATGGGCAACCACCTCTCACCCAGCGGGGATATACTGATATCCAAAATACGTCGAGGTTTTCCGGTGAGAAAGTCCAACTCTAGATTAAACTGGTGCAACGAAAACCACGGTGTCACGCAATCCCGCTTCTGAGACCCACCAAGAATTCAGGCTCAAGCCCTGCGATACTCTGAACCTCTTGTGGTCCTCTCGTGGATCTCGTGTGGTCCTTTCGAGGACTAAATTCAATAGGATCACGGGGCGGTCTTGATGGTAGAAGCGAACGAAGAAGAAGAAGACTTCAGTGTTCTTTTACGTAGGGAAACAAGGAAGCTTGTACGCAGGAAAGTTGCTCCCGAACTGTGGGCAACACAAGAAGCTGTCACTAGCAACAAGGAAATTTTCTAGCAGCTACGGAATAGAGGCAGTGACCCTAAACACCTAAGCAGAAGCCCTGCTATCAGAAGAAAGAGTCAAAGAAAACGAAGTGTTTCTAACTGATGCATTGTCAGTAATTACTGCATTAAAGAGTCACAAAGATGACATCCTCTGCGACATGCAAACAGCAATATACCAAACATGTAAGCTTTCCTCAGCAGTGGTAATAGAGTGGATTCACATCCCACTGCGGTATATAAGGTAACGAAACAGCCAACATCCTATCAAAAGAAGGTGGCAGATCACCACAGACAGAGGTTCTAAGGACTGCAAATGCGCCACAAACAGCCTCTGGCAGTCAAGTCCAGCTCCTGGCCTTCCCGTGGCAAAACTGTTTAAACTGACAGGAGAAGGGGCGAGGGCGAATATCTGGCGCCTGAAACCAGTTACTTAGGGTAGATGAGTGGCACGTTTGGTAGCTCATCTGCCGCTGTTGGCGAGATCTTCAGCTGCCGTGCGTGGAGCGGTGCTCCTCCCGGCCAATGAAGAAATTTGCAAATGAGGTTGCCGCGCAGCATCACTGCGGAAAAGGTGGTAGAAAGGATAAAGCGAAGCAAACAGTCAAATCACGGCACCTCTGGTCTGGAGGTCGGCCACGTCCTGAGTGCAGTCATATCGGGTGAAATGCATGAACCGGTTTGTCCCAGAGGTTAAGACACTGCTGGCTTGACACTTCAAATGCCGCGCGTGGAGTGAAGCTCCTCCCGGTTAAGGAAGTAAATGCGGAAAAGAAATAAAGGTTGCTGTGCGTCGCCGATGGGAAAAGGTGGTGGAAAGTGAAGTTTAACCGGTATGTCCAGTAGTATCGCTACGAGAGCTATACCACAGCACCTCTACTCTAGAGCCCACGTCCGAAATACACCTACACTGGTGAAATATGCCTAAACCGGCACACACCAGGGGTGGAACTCGATGGCTAGACATGTCATGCCACTTCCGCTCTAGAGGTCGGTAACGCCTGATAAACACCCATACTGGTGAATTTTGCCTAAACCGGCTCATACCAGGGGTGAATCTTGAAGGCTATGAATGTCACAGTACCTCTGCCCTAGAGGTCGGTCCCGTCCCAAACACGCCCATACTGGGAAATGCCTAAACCGGCTCAACCCAGGGGTAGAAGTCACTAGTGGCGAGGATTCGTCCTCCTGGACAAAAGCTCCATCCTGGTCACAACTAGGAAGGGTAGCGGCCACGACCGCAAAATGCTGAAGTCGGAGACACTGGACCAGGGAAGTCTAGATAGGCAACCACCTCTCACCCGGCGGGGATGTCTGCGTATCCTAATCACGCTGAGGTTTTCCGGTGAGAAAGTCCAACCCTGGACTGGATGGGCAACCACCTCTCACCCGGCGGTTATACACGGGTATCTCAAAACACGTCGAGGTCGAGGTTTTTCTGTGAGAAAGTCCAACTCTGACCTGGGTGGGCTACCGCCTCTCACCCAGCGGGGATGCACTGATATCCCAAACACGTCGAGGTCTTCCGGTGAGAAAGTCCAACCCTAGACTAAACTGGTGCAATGAAAACCACGGTGTCACGCAATCCCGCTTCCGAGACCCACCAAGAATACAGGCTAAAGCATTGTGATACTCTGAACCCCTTGTGGTCCTTTCGTGGAACTCGTGTGGTCTATTTTGGACCACACAGGGGACCACGGGACCTAACGAGGACCACATGCGTGAATTCAGTAGGTTCACAGTGCGGTTTTTGGTGGTAGAAGTGAACGAAGAAGAAGAAGGAGAAGAAGAAGACTACAGACAGATAAACAAGCATGGCAGGCATGGAAGTTAAATCTGTGATAAAAATAACACTCAAAATTAAATGGGTAAAAGAACACTTTGGCTATCAGAAAAGTGATGCTTACTAGCAGCTCGGCGGAGAAGAGCAGGTGATCATTTTCCCCGCTCCGCACCGGCCACATAAGACTGAGCTACCAGACACCGGTCACATAAGACTGAGCTACCAGACACCGGTCACATAAGACTGAGCTAGTCGACACCGGTCACATAAGACTGAGCTACCAGACACCGGTCACAAAAGACAGGGCTATCAGACACCGGTCACAAAAGACTGAGCTACCAGACACCGGTCACATAAGACTGAGCTAGTCGACACCGGTCACAAAAGACTGAGCTACCAGACACCGGTCACAAAAGACAGGGCTATCAGACACCGGTCACAAAAGACTGAGCCACCAGACACCGATCACAAAAGACTGAGCTACCAGACACCGGTCACAAAAGACAGGGCTATCAGACACCGGTCACAAAAGACTGAGCCACCAGACACCGATCACAAAAGACTGAGGTACCAGACACCGATCACAAAAGACTGAGGTACCAGACACCGGTTACAAAAGACTGAGCTACCAGACACCGGTCACAAAATACTGAGGTATCAGACACCGGTCACAAAAGACTGAAGTGCCAGACACCGGTCACAAAAGACTGAGCTACCAGACACCGGTCATAAAAAGACTGAGCTACCAACACCGTCCAAAAGACTGAGCTACCAGACCCGGTCACAAAAGACAGGGCTATCAACACCGGTCACAAAAGACTGAGCCACCAGACACCGGTCACAAAAGACTGAGCTACAGACACCGGTCACAAAAGACAGGCTATCAGACACCGGTCACAAAAGACTGAGCCACCAGACACCGATCACAAAAGACAGGGCTATCAGACACCGGTCACAAAAGACTGAGCTACCAGACACCGGTCACAAAAGACAGGGCTATCAGACACCGGTCACAAAAGACTGAGCTACCAGACACCGGTCACAAAAGACTGAAGTGCCAGACACCGGTCACAAAAGACTGAGCCACCAGACACCGATCACAAAAGACAGGGCTATCAGACACCGGTCACAAAAGACTGAGCTACCAGACACCGGTCACAAAAGACAGGGCTATCAGACACCGGTCACAAAAGACTGAGCTACCAGACACCGGTCACAAAAGACAGGGCTATCAGACACCGGTCACAAAAGACTGAGCTAGCAGACACCAGTCACAAAAGACTGAGCTAGCAGACACCGGTCACAAAAGACTGAGCTAGCAGACACCGGTCACAAAAGACTGAGCTACCAGACACCGGTCACAAAAGACTGAGCTAGCAGACACCGGTCACAAAAGACTGAGCTAGCAGACACCGGTCACAAAAGACTGAGCTACCAGACACACGTCACAAAAGACTGAGCTACCAGACACCGGTCACAAAAAACTGAAGTGCCAGACACCGGTCACAAAAGACTGAGCCACCAGACACCGATCACAAAAGACAGGGCTATCAGACACCGGTCACAAAAGACTGAGCTACCAGACACCGGTCACAAAAGACAGGGCTATCAGACACCGGTCACAAAAGACTGAGCTACCAGACACCGGTCACAAAAGACAGGGCTATCAGACAACCGTCACAACAGACTGAGCTAGCAGACACCATCACAAAAGACTGAGCTAGCAGACACCGGTCACAAAAGACTGAGCTAGCAGACACCGTCACAAAAGACTGAGCTACCAGACACCGGTCACAAAAAACTGAGCTAGCAGACACCGGTCACAAAAGACTGAGCTAGCAGACACCGGTCCACAAAAGACTGAGCTACCAGACACCGGTCACAAAAGACTGAGCTACCAGACACCGGTCACAAAAAACTGAGCTACCAGACACCGGTCACAAAAGACTGAAGTGCCAGACACCGTCACAAAAGACTGAGCCACCAGACACCGATCACAAAGACGGGCTATCAGACACCGGTCACAAAAGACTGAGCTACCCGACACCGGTCACAAAAGACAGGGCTATCAGACACCGGTCACAAAAGACTGGCTACCAGACACCGGTCACAAAAGACAGGGCTATCAGACACCGTCACAAAAGACTGAGCTAGCACACCAGTCACAAAAGACTGAGCTAGCAGACACCGTCACAAAAGACTGAGCTAGCAGACCCGGTCACAAAAGACTGAGCTAGTCGACACCGGTCACAAAAGACTGAGCTACCAGACACCGGTCACAAAAGACTGAGCCACCAGACACCGATCACAAAAGACAGGGCTATCAGACACCGGTCACAAAAGACTGAGCTACCAGACACCGGTCACAAAAGACAGAGGTATCAGACACCGGTCACAAAAGACTGAGCTACCAGACACCGGTCACAAAAGACAGGGCTATCAACACCTCACAAAAGACTGAGCTAGCAACACCAGTCACAAAAGACTGAGCTAGCAGACACCGGTCACAAAAGACTGAGCTAGCAGACACCGGTCACAAAAGACTGAGCTAGCAGACACCGGTCACAAAAGACTGGGCTATCAGACACCGGTCACAAAAGACTGAGCTAGCAGACACCAGTCACAAAAGACTGAGCTAGCAGACACCGGTCACAAAAGACTGAGCTAGCAGACACCGGTCACAAAAGACTGAGCTAGCAGACACCGGTCACAAAAGACTGAGCTAGTCGACACCGGTCACAAAAGACTGAGCTAGCAGACACCGGTCACAAAAGACTGAGCTAGTCGACACCGGTCACAAAAGACTGAGCTACCAGACACCGGTCACAAAAAACTGAGCTACCAGACACCGGTCACAAAAGACTGGGCTACCAGACACCGGTCACAAAAGACTGGGCTACCAGACACCGGTCACAAAAGACTGAGCTACCAGACACCGGTCACAAAAGACTGGGCTACCAGACACCGGTCACAAAAGACTGGGCTACCAGACACCGGTCACAAAAGACTGAGCTAGCAGACACCGGTCACAAAAGACTGAGCTACCACGTTCTAAACGAGCTCGAGATTGACTCAGTCAAAGTGTGGCACACGTGGCACTGGTAAGATAGATAGATAGATAGATAGATAGATAGATAGATAGATAGATAGATAGATAGATAGATAGATAGATAGATAGATAGATAGATAGATAGATAGATAGAGAAAATCTGAACAAGGTTAATGAACAATTAATAATAGTTGTTCTGCTAGGAAAGTCTGTCTTTCAGTTACACGCTTTCATCTTCAAGAGACAGTTGGTGCCAGGAAAATGGTGCAGGTTTCTTCATCCAGCCAAGCATGAGAGAGAGAGAGAGAGAGAGAGAGAGAGAGAGAGAGAGAGAGAGAAATATGGATGATCTAGTTAACATGAAATAACTCTTAACAATTTTATCATTATTATGTCCCCTTGCTGCTTGACGTTTTCATTATCCGTTAAGGGATTAGGTCACTTTTTGCCTCCATGGTCTTAATTCTATCTGTTCTCTTGTTCTGGGCTTTAAGAACAAACAAAAAATTCGCAGTAAATCTGTCCGTCTCCTAGACTACCAACCGCTCTGAAGCGGCAGACTGCTGCATAGCGAAGGGTCTGCAAGTGTGCCGAGCAAAAATGAGAAGTGTTTTTAAATAATAAAATTTTGTTGTGTAAAACATGTGTTGTGGCGTGATCGTCTTGTGAAATGTTCCATAAGATGAGAGAAGAAAAGTTGCCATACAATCTTTATTATAAACGTGATATAATCTTTACTATAAACGTGATACGGTCTTTTATCTAAACGTGATAACTCTTTATTATAAACTTTATGTAATCTTTATTATAAACGTGATATGGTCTGTGTTATAAACGTGATATAATCTTTATTATAAACGTGATATGGTTTTTTAATATAACAGGATATAATCTTTATTAAACGTGAGATATTCTTTATTGTTTTCTTGATGATAAACATAAGAGTTTATTTCACTTTGTTTTAAATTTTATTTGTCAGTCATATTTTGGAAAAGTTGAGAGGGAAGGGAATAGGAAGAGAAAATGAAAGGGGAAAAGAAAGAAAGAAAGAGAGAGAGAGAGAGAGAGAGAGAGAGGGAGGAATAGAAGGAAAAGGGAGATCTTCTTCTTCCTTTTTAGACCTGCGGTCATGATGTTCTTTGCAGCCAGTGATGCGAAAATGTCAAAGCATAGGATCGTGTCGGATTGGGAGTGGGTTATGGCAGCTGCTTTTTCTTCAGCTCTTGAATGGAGCTAAAGAGCAAGGGGCGTTGTGATGCTTCTTTTAGCAGACTCCATCGCCCTTGGGACTATGGCGATCCCTGCCCCCGTTAGCCAAGCTAGGTCTGCTACTGGGGGTACCGCGGAGACCTGGGACAGGGTCTTGGTCAGCTACAGCTCGCCAGCCCCAGACACTAGAATATCAGCTACGGGTCACTGATTGCCAGGTCGGACGGTATCTTTACCCTGGAAAATAGTCTTACATTATAATCCACGTAATACATGCTACCTTAATCCACGTAATACATGCTACCTTAATCCACGTAATACATGCTACATTAATCCACATAATACATGCTACTTTAATCCACATAATACATGCTACCTTAATCAACGTAATATGCTACCTTAATCCACGTAATATATGTTACTTTAATCCACGTAATACATGCTACCTTAATCCACGCAAAACATGCCACCTTAATCCATGTACTACATGCTACACTATAGAAAAGGTGAATTAAATCACAAGACCTGGAATTAAAGCGCTATAGCAAAATCTTTTTCTGGGAGAAAGAGATCTAAGGGCCCAAACATAAGCACTAAATTATGAAGAACAGGAAAAAGAAGAAGAAGAGTAGTAGAAGAAGAAGAAGAAGTAGTTTTCTCTCGTCCCCTTTTCCCCACTTTCTTCTCCGCTCTCTCTCCCTCTTTTTTCCTCTCCCTCTCCCTCTCTAAAGAAGAAGAAGCAGAAGTAGAAAAAGAAGAAGCCGTACAGAACCGAGAAGTTCCTTTTCTTGACTCTCAATATATCATCAGCATCAATTTTTCATCAGAACGCATTACCACAGTCACACCAAGCTAATCTATATTCCGGAATCGGCAGGGCTTATCGCGGTACCATTACCCCTCGCCGTGCAGCGCTGTTTATGAAGTTGATATAGCCACTGGGTAGCTCCTACGTCAATTCTTCCTCCCCTCTCTCTTCCTCGACCTCCCTACTACCCTTACTCCAGGCTTCGATTCTGCTGCCACAGTTATAAATAATACACGAAGACGGCAGTAATCACGTTTAAGGAAATTGAACGTTGGGAATCAAAGAGGCGTTTTAATGTTTGGGGGGGGGGGGGAGGTTTGTGAGCACAGCGGATAAAAACAGTCAGTCCGAATGTTTTCGACAGTGTTTATGATTAATTCTTTTACGAGGTCTGTTTTTATTTATTTATTTATTTGGGTGTGGGTACGCGTGTGTGTGGCGCATGCGCTGTTATATAAGTGGTTTTCTTTGTACTTTAGATACGCTCTTTGCTACAGGACTTTCCTGTTTTGTTCTCAAGATGGGTGGGGGGGGGGAAGACTCTGTCTGGTTAGGCAATCAGTGACCCATAGCTGATATGCTAGCGCCAGGGTTAGCGAGCTGTAGTTGACCAAGACCCTGTTCCTCCTCCTCGTTGGTACCCCCAGTAATAGGCGTAGCCTGGCTAACGGGGCAGGGGGTCACCATAGTCCCCATGGTGGTGGAGTCTGCTAAAGAAACAATGCACACCCCCCCCCCGGGCCTGCATTTTAGCTGTACTCCAGGACTGAAGAAGCAGCTGTCATAACCCGCCCCCACGCCGATACGATGCTGTACCTCAACACCTTCACATCATCGGCTGCAAAGAACACCAGCTCGCAGTTACAGGGAGATAGCACAAGACAAGTTCTCAAGATGTAGCTTCGAAACTTTGCACGCCTATTTTACTGTCCTCCCTTCTTCGGCTTTTTTACCCCTGTCTGGGGCATAGGCTATCTTCGCCTTCTTTACCCCTGTCTGGGGAATAGGGTATCTTCGCCTTCTTTACCCCTGTCTGGGGAATAGGGTATCTTCGCCTTCTCTACCCCTGTCTGGGAAATAGGCTATCTTCGCCTTCTTTACTCCTGTCTGGGAAATAGGCTATCTTCGCCTTCTTTACTCCTGTCTGGAGCATAGGCTATCTTCGCCTTCTTTACTCCTGTCTGGGACATAGGCTATATTCGCTTTCTTTACCTCTGTCCGGGGCATAGGCTATCTTCGCCTTCTTTACTCCTGTCTGGAGCATAGGCTATCTTCGCCTTCTTTACTCCTGTCTGGGGAATGAGGCATCAACAAGGGCTCTCCTTTTGTTTCTATCCTGGCCCGTTTCTTCCATCCGTCTCCAGCTGTAGCCGTTTTTGTTCCGTTTTGTTTGTTTGTTTATTTTTGCCTCTGCTTCAAGGCTCCTTCGTTAGGAGTTTCTAGGTCTTCTTTGTTTTACTATTTCCCTGGGGATTCCAGGTGAGAGCTTGTTTTACTATTTCCCTTCGGGATTCCAGGTGAGAGCTTGTTTTACTATTTCCCTGGGGATTCCAGGTGAGAGTTTGTTTTACTATTTCCCTTGGGGATTCCAGGTGAGAGCTTGTTTTACTATTTCCCTTGGGGATTCCAGGTGAGAGCTTGTTTTACTATTTCCCTGGGGATTCCAGGTGAGAGCTTACCTGGTTATGTCTGCGGTAGGCATTCCACTATTTTACTGTAGGTGACTCCAAAAGAGAACTATAGGTAGAACTGACATATACGAGTGTTTGTATGTTAATATGTTTACATTTTTGAAGTTCTTTTTTTTTTTTTATAAACTTAATTTTTTTTCCATGTAGTTACTTTGCAGTCACCCAGCTGTAGAAATTGGTACCTGACTTCTTGTGGAGTTGGAGAAGGAAAGGCAGCCAGGTGTGATACTGACAGGTCAAATTGCTAGTTTTTCTAAAAGTTAAAAGTAAAATTTTTCTTAATAAAAAGACAAATAATTAGTGCTATATAACTCTAAAAAGTTTTTTTTAATTCGCCAATAGTGAGGTTGGAACCCATGTCCCCTACATTAATAGAATCATGGTCCTACTGACTGAGCTAGCCTGACAATTGGCACGCTACACATTTTGTAGCATATAAGAAGACTTGATGCGCAGTCAATACAGGTCACGGACAGAGGAAGTGCAGATAGACACTCTCTTTAGAAAGAGCCTCTCTCAGCCAAATCGTCACTTCTACATAGTCACGCTGAGCTCACTGTAACTTCTTTGATTTGCTGTCATTCTGTGTCTTGTTTTTTTCTTCTCTTCATATACCTTTCAGCTTTGAGGGGACAACCAGACGTCTTGATATGGATATTTAAGGTCCCTGTAATGTCCTACATTCATCTGTGGCATGAATAGTATGCTCCCAGGCGATAGTCGTGTAACGTGGCCAAACTATTTGGCCTGCTGTTTCTGGATGTAGTGTAAGACTGTTTCTGGATGTAGTGTAAGACTGTTTTTTCTTCTCTTCATATACCTTTCAGCTTTGAGGGGAAAACCAGACGTCTTGATATGGATATTTAAGGTCCCTGTAATGTCCTACATTCATCTGTGGCATGAATAGTATGCTACCAGGCGATAGTCGTGTAACGTGGCCAAACCATTTGGCCTGCTGTTTCTGGATGTAGTGTAAGACTGTTTCTGGATGTAGTGTAAGACTGTTTCTGGATGTAGTGTAAGACTGTTTTTTCTTCTCTTCATATACCTTTCAGCTTGAGGGGAAAACCAGACGTCTTGATATGGATATTTAAGGTCCCTGTAATGTCCTATATTCATCTGTGGCATGAATAGTATGCTCCCAGGCGATAGTCGTGTAACGTGGCTAAACCATTTGGCCTGCTGTTTCTGGATGTAGTGTAAGACTGTTTCTGGATGTAGTGTAAGACTGTTTTTTCTTCTCTTCATATACCTTTCAGCTTTGAGGGGAAAACCAGACGTCTTGATATGGATATTAAGGTCCCTGTAATGTCCTATATTCATCTGTGGCATGAATAGTATGCTCCCAGGCGATAGTCGTGTAACGTGGCCAAACTATTTGGCCTGCTGTTTCTGGATGTAGTGTAAGACTGTTTCTGGATGTAGTGTAAGACTGTTTTTTCTTCTCTTCATATACCTTTCAGCTTTGAGGGGAACAACCAGACGTCTTGATATGGATATTTAAGGTCCCTGTAATGTCCTATATTCATCTGTGGCATGAATAGTATGCTCCCAGGCGATAGTCGTGTAACGTGGCCAAACCATTTGGCCTGCTGTTTCTGGATGTAGTGTAAGACTGTTTCTGGATGTAGTGTAAGACTGTTTTTTCTTCTCTTCATATACCTTTCAGCTTTGAGGGGAAAACCAGACGTCTTGATATGGATATTTAAGGTCCCTATAATGTCCTACATTCATCTGTGGCATGAATAGTATGCTCCCAGGCGATAGTCGTGTAACGTGGCCAAACCATTTGGCCTGCTGTTTCTGGATGTAGTGTAAGACTGTTTCTGGATGTAGTGTAAGACTGTTTTTTCTTCTCTTCATATACCTTTCAGCTTTGAGGGGAAAACCAGACGTCTTGATATGGATATTTAAGGTCCCTGTAATGTCCTATATTCATCTGTGGCATGAATAGTATGCTCCCAGGTGATAGTCGTGTAACGTGGCCAAACTATTTGGCCTGCTGTTTCTGGATGTAGTGTAAGACTGTTTCTGGATGTAGTGTAAGACTGTTTTTTCTTCTCTTCATATACCTTTCAGCTTTGAGGGGAACAACCAGACGTCTTGATATGGATATTTAAGGTCCCTGTAATGTCCTATATTCATCTGTGGCATGAATAGTATGCTCCCAGGCGATAGTCGTGTAACGTGGCCAAACCATTTGGCCTGCTGTTTCTGGATGTAGTGTAAGACTGTTTCTGGATGTAGTGTAAGACTGTTTTTTCTTCTCTTCATATACCTTTCAGCTTTGAGGGGAAAACCAGACGTCTTGATATGGATATTTAAGGTCCCTGTAATGTCCTATATTCATCTGTGGCATGAATAGTATGCTCCCAGGCGATAGTCGTGTAACGTGGCCAAACTATTTGGCCTGCTGTTTCTGGATGTAGTGTAAGACTGTTTCTGGATGTAGTGTAAGACTGTTTTTTCTTCTCTTCATATACCTTTCAGCTTTGAGGGGAAAACCAGACGTCTTGATATGGATATTTAAGGTCCCTGTAATGTCCTATATTCATCTGTGGCATGAATAGTATGCTCCCAGGTGATAGTCGTGTAACGTGGCCAAACTATTTGGCCTGCTGTTTCTGGATGTAGTGTAAGACTGTTTCTGGATGTAGTGTAAGACTGTTTTTTCTTCTCTTCATATACCTTTCAGCTTTGAGGGGAACAACCAGACGTCTTGATATGGATATTTAAGGTCCCTGTAATGTCCTATATTCATCTGTGGCATGAATAGTATGCTCCCAGGCGATAGTCGTGTAACGTGGCCAAACCATTTGGCCTGCTGTTTCTGGATGTAGTGTAAGACTGTTTCTGGATGTAGTGTAAGACTGTTTTTTCTTCTCTTCATATCCTTTCAGCTTTGAGGGGAAAACCAGACGTCTTGATATGGATATTTAAGGTCCCTGTAATGTCCTATATTCATCTGTGGCATGAATAGTATGCTCCCAGGCGATAGTCGTGTAACGTGGCCAAACCATTTGGCCTGCTGTTTCTGGATGTAGTGTAAGACTGTTTCTGGATGTAGTGTAAGACTGTTTTTTCTTCTCTTCAATACCTTTCAGCTTTGAGGGGAAAACCAGACGTCTTGATATGGATATTTAAGGTCCCTGAATGTCCTACATTCATCTGTGGCATGAATAGTATGCTCCCAGGCGATAGTCGTGTAACGTGGCCAAACTATTTGGCCTGCTGTTTCTGGATGTAGTGTAAGACTGTTTCTGGATGTAGTGTAAGACTGTTTCTGGATGTAGTGTAAGACTGTTTCTGGATGTAGTGTAAGACTGTTTCTCCTACCTTTGCCCTGATGGTGTCGTTTCTTATTTGATCTAGTGTGCTGACAGGTCAAGGAAAATATGGGCACTAACACTATATCCCTTTGTGCCTCTAAGGCATGAGATGATTACCTTTACCTTTTTTTACCTTTTAGTTACTTTGCACAATTTTAGATAACATTTTATAATTATAGATCTCCTCCAAAGACAGGTGGCTAGTGCCAGCCCAGGTATTTTAGTAAAACTGCTCACTCTTTGCCCCATATAGCCTGTTCTAACGCCCAAAAGGCTATTGCTTTAGCCAGCACACGAGGTATTCTTTGGGGATTTCGAAAAGATTTTTAACTTGAGGTCCATGGACCCCCAAGTGGCTCAGAGAAAAGATTTGTGGGTTCCACAGCTGAATCAAAGCAAAATCTTAGCTTTATCTAGGCTCTACTAAATTCTCTATTTTTAATGAAGGGTCGATAGCTTTTTTTTTTTTTTTTCAATCTGGAAAAAGGAGTCCACAGCTGTTCTAATTCTTGAAAGGGGGGGGGGGGAGGTTCACAGCTGTTCTCAGACTTGAAAGGGGGGGGGGGTTCAAAGCTGTTCTCAGACTTGAAAGGGGGGGGGGGCGGGAGGGTTCACAGCTATTCTCGTGCTTCAAAGGGGTGGGGAGGATTCATAGCTGCTCTCATGCTTGAAAATGGGGTGGGGGGGGGGAAGGTTCACAGTTGTTCTCAAACTTGAAAGAGGGGAGGGTTCACAGCTGTTCTCAAACTTGAAAGAGGGGAGGGTTCACAGCTGTTCTCAAACTTGAAAGAGGGGAGGGTTCATAGCTGTTCTCAAACTTGAAAGAGGGGAGGGTCCACAGCTGTTCTCAAACTTGAAAGAGGGGAGGGTTCACAGCTGTTCTCAAATTTGAAAGAGGGGAAGGTTCACAGCTGTTCTCTCATGCTTGAAAGGGGGGGGGGAGGGTCCACAGCTGTTCTCTCATGCTTGAAAGGGGGAAGGGTTCACAGCTGTTCTCACGCTTGAAAGGGGTGAGAGGGTTCACAGCTGTTGTAGCATAGCCTTGTAAGTAATGATTATAGTTATTATTATTATTAGTATTAGTGACATGATCAGGAATATAGTTAAGAAGGTATGGAGGGGGGCAGGATAGTAGATCAAACGGCGACAGAGAAGGGATAGTTAGAAGGACAAAGAACGGATACTCGGTACTTCAAAGGCCTGATCAAAGGTAAACCGAAGCGACATGGGTACGCCGATAGATCGTAAGAATGGTCCAGTACTAACATTGCGACTTCACGCACACCTGCAGTAGCCGAGGGGGAACAATTGACCAGTAGATCAAACGACTGAACAGGGAACGGACTAGGTCCCGAAGCAGATAACATGAAAGAGATGGGGGACTTGTTTAATTGGAGGTAACAATTGGACCGACGGAGATGAAAGCGACTAACACGGAGACGCTAGTTGCGGCCAGTTGGAACTTAGGAATATAAGGCAGGAAGAGAGAGATTCTGAGAGAGGAGATGAGGATTCAGATTCAGGTAGGGAGAGGTTCTGATAGAGGAGACCAAAAGGTCCTAAACAAGTAGTCTAGTAGAAGAACAAGAAAAGATAGAGAAGTAGCGTTAGACTGAACCAGTGTATCAAGAGGTTGTGCAGTAATTATTACATTGAAATTTCGAGCACCGAGCTCTTGTATTAAAGTATGAAGTATTAGAAATTATGAAGCTGAGAACGCTGCTTAAATACTGCATTTAGAATATGAGAAGTATGATATTGTGATATTTTGAGATATGTGCTACAAAGAAGAAAACAACGATGATGTTATCAATTTTATGGCTTAGATATATTAGTCAAAATAAAAGTTATTCAGTGAACTTCCATCGGACTTCTGTGGTCCAGCGAATGATGTAATATGTTGTGAAACATCAATGTGTGATGTGATTTAGGTCTTGAATAATATAATAGTACGAAGAACATATTCTTGAACAATAAAAAAGACACTAATATATGTTAAACTGTTCTCATGCTTGAAAGGGGTGGGAGGGTTCACAACTGTTCTCATACTTGAAAGGGGTTGAGGGTCCATAGCTATTTTCAGGCGTGAAAGGGGGTCCACAGCTGTTCTCATGCGTGAAACGAGGGTCACTGGTTTATAAATAGAGAGATGATAAAGGGCAGGATCTTCACTAGATATTTGTGATATCCGCTCATGTACTCCTCCCCCCCCCCCCCTCTTTCCCCCATTTTCTAGCTTTCCTATTTCTTTGCCTCTCTCTCTCTCTCTAACTGTGATATATCCGTAACGAGTTTTAATTATAAAATATCCATCGAAAATTTATTTGCTGATAAGCGCTATAATTTTCACGTAGTGGTATTATTATTCATAACTTCTTCATAAGTTCTTATTTATGCATTATTTAATTTATTGTTCGTTTATCTTTAGGTTGAAGCATCGTTGTTGTTTCACATTGTCTACCAGTATAGGCACCTCGTGTTATTAAAGACAGCTGGTAAGGCCCATCATGTTCAGCTTTGAAATCATGAACATGTATTCAGCACTTGACCAAGCAGGCAAGAGGTATTTTCGTTAACTGTGAAAATAAATGCAACCCGTTAAAATACCCAGGTAGCATAATATCATCCTCAGGGAAAATTGACGCTGAAAGTGATAAGAGATGCAATAAAGCGAATCGGGTCTTTGGACAAAAGACACTTTTACAGAAAAACAAATACATCACAATGGATATTTATATAAAAAAGAGCACAGTATAACATACTTTTCCTCCCATCTGTATGCTGTCAATGTCAAACATGGACACTAACTGTCAAGAACAAAGGAAAATCATCACAACAGAAAATGAGATATTTGAGGAGAATACTAAACGCGACAAGAAGAGACCAAATCTTACATTGTCTTGTCTTCTCCTGTAACTGCGAGCTGGTGTTCTTTTGCAGCTGATGCTGTGAAGGTGTTGAGGTACAGCATCGTATCGGGGCGTGGGAGAGGATTATGGCAGCTATTTTTTTAGCCCCTCTTTAGCAGACTCCACCACCATGGGGGACTATGGCGATTCCTGGCCCGTTAACCAGGCTATGCCTGTTACGGGGGGGGGGGGGATACCAACGGAGAGGTGGGACAGGGTCTTGGTCAGCGATAGTTCGCAAACCCTGGCGCTAGCATATCAGATTTCGGTCGCTGATTGCTCATTTGGATAGCATCTTCACCCCAGAAGAGACCAAATAAGAAAAGACACCATCAGGGCAAAGGTTGGAGAAACAGTCTTACACTACATCCAGAAACAGCAGGCCAAATGGTTTAGCCACGTTACACGACTATCGCCTGGGAGCATACTATTCACGCCACAGATGAATGTAGGACATTACAGGGACCTTAAATATCCACATCAAGACGTCTGGTTGTTCCCTCAAAGCTGAAAGGTATATGAAGAGAGGACAAAACAAGACACAGGTATAGAATGACGGGAAATCAAAGAAGTTACAGTGAGCTCGGCGTGACTATATAGAAGTGACGATTTGGCTGGGAGAGTATCTTTCTAAATGTCTATCCGCACTCCCTCTGTGCGTGACCTTATATTGACTGCGCATCGAGTCTTCTTATATGCTACAAAATGAGAAGCGTGTCAACTGTCAGGCTAGCTCAGTCAGTAGGACCATGATTCTACTTATGTAGATGATATGGGTTCGAACCCCACTATTGGCGAATTTAGAAAAAAAACTTTTTAGAGTTATATAACACTAATTATTTGTCTTTTTATTAAGAAAAATTTTACTTTTAACTTTTAGAAGAACTAGCAATTTCGCGTGTCCACTGACCGTTTGTTTTGGACTGAGTAAATGTTCCACCGTGAATTCGGTTAGATCCCTGGCTCGACTATCTGTCCTGGAAGGAGTAAATGTTCCAGACCGAATTCAGTTAGGACCCTGGCTCGACTATCTGTCCTGGAAGGAGTAAATGTTCCACCCCGAATTCAGTTAGGACCCTGGCTCGACTATCTGTCCTGGAAGGAGTAAATGTTCCAGACCGAATTCAGTTAGGACCCTGGCTCGACTATCTGTCCTGAAAGGAGTAAATGTTCCACCCCGAATTCAGTTAGGACCCTGGCTCGACTATCTGTCCTGAAAGGAGTAAATGTTCCACCCCGAATTCAGTTAGGACCCTGGCTCGACTATCTGTCCTGGAAGGAGTAAATGTTCCAGACCGAATTCAGTTAGGACCCTGGCTCGACTATCTGTCCTGGAAGAAGTAAATGTTCCAGACCGAATTCAGTTAGGACCCTGGCTCGACTATCTGTCCTGAAAGGAGTAAATGTTCCACCCCGAATTCAGTTAGGACCCTGGCTCGACTATCTGTCCTGGAAGGAGTAAACGTCACACCCCGAATTCGTTAGGACCCTCCCCCCCCCCCCCCCCCCCCCCCACCATCCGTCCTGGCTCGACTCAGGAGCAGGAATTAAGGAAAAGTGTTTTAGAAATTCGCTTGAAATACTTTCCCCACAAATCCAATGTTATTGGTATGTGGTCAAGGGCCGCGGGACATGCGCAGTGTCAATGTAGGTCACACTCTGGAGTCCGGATAGCCTCAGCCTTGCTCCTAGTCTCTCTTATGAATGTTTTCCTAACAGCTGTTTTCCTAGTTGCTCTTCTAATAACACTTTTCTTCTAGCAACTCTTCCCCAAACAACTCTTCCCCAAACAACCATTCTCCTAACAACTATTCTTCTAGAAACCCTTCTCCTAGCAATTCATCCCCAAGCAACTCTTCTCTTAAGAACTCTTCCCCATACAGCTCTTCTCTTAAGAACTCTTCCCCATACAGCTCTTCTCTTAAGAACTCTTCTCCGTACAGCTCTTCTCTTAAGAACTCTTCCCCATACAATTCTTCTCTTAAGAACTCTTCCCCATACAACTCTTCTCTTAAGAACTCTTCCCCATACAACTCTTCTCTTAAGAACTCTTCCCCATACAACTCTTCTCTTAAGAACTCTTCCCCATACAACTCTTCTCTTAAGAACTCTTCCCCATACAGCTCTTCTCTTAAGAACTCTTCCCCATACAACTCTTCTCTTAAGAACTCTTCCCCATACAGCTCTTCTCTTAAGAACTCTTCCCCATACAGCTCTTCTCTTAAGAACTCTTCCCCATACAGCTCTTCTCTTAAGAACTCTTCCCCATACAGCTCTTCTCCTAATAACAGTCCTTGGCTACTGTTTCTACCCAACTCTTGTCTGTTCTAATACTACAACTCTTCAGATTTACGACTGTTTCGCCCCGTCTCATCTTACAAACTAACCCGTCCTAGATTCCATTTTCTTTTGACAATCCACCATCTTGGTGTGTCCATCCTAGTGAATTGACCGGTGTCACTTCAAAGATTTACTGCTGTGGTGGCCCTTTCACTGATATCTGATTTCCGCTCATTTTTAAGGGACAGAGTTCACGTTTGTCTCTACTGGTCACCAGTCCCTAACAGTGCTCAGCCTATTTCTTGTTTCTAATTCTCACAAGAAAACTTCTTCTTCTTCTGGGACTGCGAGCTTGATGTTTTTTGCAGCCCATGCTGTGAAGATTTTGAAACACAGCATGGTGTCGGATTGAGAGTGGGTTATGGCGGTTTTTTTTTTCAGACCCTGAGTGGAGCTAAAAAGGCAGGAGTTGCACAATACTGCCTTAGCAGGCTCCACCACCATAGGGGCTACGGCGATCTCTGACCGGTTAGCCAGGCTAGGTCTGCTACCTGGGGGTACCAACGGAAGTGTGGAACAGGGTCTTGGTCATCTATGCCTCGCCAACTGGAAGCTAGAATGTCAGCCACCAATTATATATATATATATATATATATATATATAATTATCATCATCAGGTGTCTTGCCGACTGGCGTTGGCTATTATGCTTCTCCAGAGTACACGATCCTTCATGTAGGCCATCAGCTCAGTTAGTGATCTCCTCTCACACCATCACGTCAGACTGTCCAGTATCATCTCTCTTGGTCTTCCTCTTGATCTTCTTCCTTCTATTTTTTCCTGTTGTTATAATATTTTCAATGCCCCCTCTTCTCATTGCATGTCCTATGAAAGTATTTTGTCTCTCTCTTATTTTTTTGACAAGATTTTTTGTCTCTCCAGCTCTTCTCATACATTCTTCATTAGTTATTTTTGGTGTCCAGGGGATTCGGAACATTCTTCTAATAAACCACATTTTTGCTCCTTCCAATGATTTTTGTGCAGACCTGTTTATTGTCCATGATTCACTTCCATATAACAAGATAGGTTCAATATAACATTTTAGGACTCGTTTTCTAACATTCACTGATAAGGATGTGTTTTATAATATGTTTCTCATTCTCTGAAATGCAGTCTTTGCATGGCCTATTCTGTTCCTAATTTCTGTTCTGCATCTCCCATCTGAAGTTATTACTGCTCCAAGGTATTTGAATTTCTGCACCTGATTTAGAATAGTTCCGTTCAATTTTATACTGCATGTTGGTGGATTCTGTTTCTTAGATATAACCATAGTTTCTGTCTTTTTGATGTTCAAAGTAAGGCCTTTCTGTTCACTTTCTTTAGCGACTTTATCTAAGAGATTATATATATATATATATATATATATATATATATATATATATATATATATATATATATAGTCTTGAGAACATATGGAATTCAAAAGTTATAAGCACAAAAACCAAGTTAAGACTATTCAATTCAAATGTAATATCCACCCTCATTTATGCATGCGAAAGCTGGAAAACAACTAAAGAAATAGAAAAGAAATTAGACTCTTTTGAAAACAAATGCCTAAGGAAAATACTCGGCATCAAGTGGAATGAATTCAAGAACAATGCAGAGATAAGACAGATGACTGAACAACAACCAGTCTCATGGGTGATCAGGCAAAGGAGATGGACATATGTTGGTCACTTGATGAGAAGAAATGATCAAAGAATCCCAAAACAAGCTATCAAGTGGAACACAACAGGCCGAAGAAAAAGAGGCAGACCGCGTGAAACTCTGAAGAGGACATTAATAAGAGAGGCCAAATTAACAGGCATAAAATCCTTTGATGAGGTTGAAAGACTCGCCGAAGACAGGACAAATTGGCGAACTACTTTGCGAGCCTTATGTGAAGTTTAACGGCACGGGAAGGATATAAGATATAAGATATATATATTATCTCCAATGGCTTGCCATTATGCTTTATCACTCATTCTTATCCACTAGTCCCCTCCCCCCTCCCAACCATAACGACTTGTGCCCGATGGTTCTGTTCTGGGTACTTGCCTCCGTATGGAATTTTGGTAGATAAAGACAGCAGATGTAAGACATGCGGCACGCGGTGGAGCATATACAGGGTTGTCCCGAAATGCAGTGAAGCCGGAGTCTGAACTTTGAACTTAGATGTACGACCGATCGCATCATCGTCCTCCACTGTGCCGAGACGTCAAGGATGTATACGGGGACACTAGCAACATAAGAGCTTTTGTGCCTCAGCAGCATAAAGCAGAGCTCCATTAGCTTACAGTACAGTAAGAGAACACAGTTTTGTAGGATTAGACTTAGAATTTTTGTGAGATGTGAGAGAAAGAAAAATCACAAGAGAATTACCTGGAGTTCGAGTACGGACTCCGGTAGGACCGAACAGAGTACTAACTGACTGCGCCACTAACACCTCCCAAAAAAAATGTTTTATAAACACTATCATTAGTAACTGTTCAGTAGACACGAGGGATCGTGATACTCAGAAAGAAACAAGGTCGTGACACAGAAATTCCTTCTCTCTAGCAAGTACCAACTTTTAGACAAACATGCACACGATCTCCTGCCATGTTTGGTGCATACGTTGGACAACATTTGCTTACAGACCTGGTCGTTTGTTTACACTGTTTGAAAAGACTTCTCTTTCCTCGCACGGTTGCGCTGTTTCCTTTCGTTCTGTGGTACAGCTTTGCAGGAGCTGTTGTGGGAAACCATTATGTAGAACCAGTGATCGAGCTAATTTACCGGTAAATTACTGATTAAAAACGAGAAAACCCGAAACTTTTTGAGATTGTCGGTTGCTATAACCGGTTTATAATATTAAAAAAAAACATAGTAAAAAGAAATTCTTGTATCACCAAATCAAAATAGCCTTCACTCCCTAGGTCCACACAGCCTCTAAAAATTGGATACCAGAGAAATCTGAGAAGGTAAATGCGGTCGGGTGTGATACTGACCACATCAGACTTTCATGTGCTGAAGGTCTTGGAAATACAGTATCCACAGTTTGCCTCCATGGCCTGAAAACGGGAATTGTGCCTTTTTAAAAAAAAAAATGTTTTAAAATGTTACCTTCATATAAAAAAATACTAAGAGAACGCAAAGTAGTACAATATTCATTCATTCATTTACATGCCCATTGTGGAACTTTGCCTCCCAAACAGCACTCCTGTAGGCCTCTCGGTTGTGAGCAAGATGGCCTGCCGCTGATGCATCCATTTGCAGATCATCAACGTTTTGGTCTTCCTCTCTTTCTTTTTCCCATTATGTACCCTTCCAATACGGTCTTCTCTAAATTATCATGACGTTTAATGTGTCCAAAATATTTAAAATTTCTCTCTTTAATCCTCTTTACTAGCCAGCCTTCTTCAATATTAAGTTCTTGTAGTATAGATATATTTAAGTAGTACAATAACTGTGTAGAAATGTAATCATAAAATGTTAATCACAACATAATAAATAAAGAATCAAACTGTAATAACTTGCCAATAACACACATACATCCTGCAAACGATGAAGCTGCATGTTAGTCCATCTCCTACTCACGCCTTGTAGAGAACAGGAAATGTTTGTAAATTAATCACAAAATGGATCAGACAAACGAAAAACGGCTCTATCATGCATCGGCCGTAAGGACTAACGGTCGTAATTCGGTCGGCCGTAAGTCGGGGACTGCACTCATGTTCCTGAAGAACGTAAAAAGAAATGGGCCACAAAGAAAAAGGAAACACGCAGAGTTGGATGGGTGGGTTATAGAGGGGGAGAGAGAAAGAGAGGAGAGAAGAAAGGAAGAAGAAGTATTTTCTTTGCATTGCCTTAAAAGGTACATCATTTGATCATCATTCTGTGCCATATCCCCCTGTAATTTTTTCTTCAACCTGTTTCTTTAAACAGAAATGAATATGAAAATAAAGAGAGGAAAAAAAAAGAAAAGAAAGACAAGAAGTGAATAATAAGAGTTGACAGACGATGAGAATGATGGGGGGGGGGGGTGAAGCTAAAGGTTAAGACAAAGAGAGACTTAAAAAATAGGAGATAATGAACAGCAGGAAATTGGAAGTGGGAAAAAAAGGAATTATGGAAATGACGACAACGACGACGATGATGATGGTGGTAGTGGTGGTGGTGGAGAAGGAGGAGGATGAGGGGAGGAAGATGGGGGGGGGGGGGAAACGAGATTCACATTAGGACTCCGAGCAGTTCAGAGACACTTACAATAGAGAACCGCAGTCCCCCCCCCCCCCCCCCCCGAGCCCCGTATAAAAATCATTAAAGCCGCGACCAGCTAAGTCTTTTAAGTGTGATACAGAAATCTCCTCAGACTAAGTTGTCATGTTGTAGAAATCTGCCTCCATCTCCCCACCCCACCCCCTACCCCCACCCCCAGACTAAGCTGACACGTTGTAGAAATCCCCCCCCCCCCCCTTTCAGAACACACTTAACCGTCCCCGATTATTTGCCTCCCCCAAAAAACGCCCCGGACAATATTGCGGAGAACACATAGGCCAGGAAGCTCTGATTAAGATTTGTTTCCTTCTAGCTGTTTCCTCCACTCCCCATGTCTCCCTGCTCCCTGCTCCCTGGGTATGCTTATTTTTTTTTCTTCCTACCTTCATCTGCTAGAAGAGGTTTCTGTATGAGAGTTTGAAAAATATGTAGGAAAGAGTACATATATATATATATAAAAAATATGACAAACGATTTTGTTCTGAGGCAATTTGAAGTAAGGATGGAAGGAAGGAAGACAGAAAGAAGATGTTTTTTTTCCCCCTAATATAGGCAGGAGTTTATTAACTTGCCTGGGGAGAAAGGAGACATGGCAGAGAAGAGAGAGATGGGGGAAAAAAACCCCCAAGAGTTTGTTATAGAGAAAGGAAATGAAAAATAATAAAGAAGAATATACGTATTAACCTCGTGCAAAGGAAGATCTGTGTGAATGATCGATAAAATGATTTTTTTAAAAAAGAAATTCGTAGAAACGATGGGTTTCGTAGATTAAATTTTAAGGTTATGTCGAAGGAACGTTAAATCAAGATTTAGATTTTGTACTTTATATTAAAAAAAAATAAAATGCATGTGTAGCATAGTCTCTCGTAACTACGATTATGAATATGATTATGAATGTGATGATGAATACTGTTATGAATAAGATTATGAATATATTGGAGGCAAAATAGTAACATCGTACAGCAACAGAAAAAATAGGTAGGAAATGTAGAGGAGACAGACAGAGTGAAAAGCAGACACAGTGAAGCCGAGATATAGGAAATACTAAGGAAGGACTCTCGAAAGTGGGATGGTCCAGTGATAACAACGCAGTGACACGCAAACAACTAGCCCGGGGTGGAAAAATAGACATTGAAACTATCCGGATTTAGGACGAGCCAATGGTCTTGTTGGCGACAGATAGTCTACGAAATGGCATGACAAATAAATAAACGGACTAGCCATCAGTAAATACAGCACAGGTTTGGCCCAGGCAAAGGGATGGACACTAGAAAACATTAACCTGATAGGATAAAATAACGTGAGAACCAATCAGAACGCTCATAGGAACCAGTGGACATCTAGAGGCGGAGCGAAAATACCTACTGGTCAGCCATCAGACCGGACTTCAGGATAAAAAAGGTGGGTTAGAACAGTCCAGAGATGAAGGAGCCCCCAAAGATGAGGAAGTCCAGAGACTAAAGGACAAGTGAGGGCGATCAACAGAACAAGGACGGTCAGGAAAGCGGAGACCGGTCAGGACCGCAAGAAAGATGAGATGGTCAATGCAACGTAGACGGTCAAGAGAGAAATAGAAGGTCTGACCAGAAAAGTCAAGGAACCATCAGACGAGTGAAAGAAGTCCAGAGAAGAGGCAAGAGGACCCCGTCTCTACAGTACTCAGCGAGTGAAGACATCAGATGCTACACGACGAAGACGGTCAATACTACGATTCTCAGACACTCAGATTGAGACACAGGTAATCGGAGACCAAGAGAATTGGGCGCCGAGATATAGGTAGATATGTAAAAGTGATGAACTTACAAGCTAGGGGAACAAGTGAATAGGCGTCAAATGCTAGACAAATACTTATTAAGGACGATACTCTATTGTTAAGGACTTTTCTTGTGAAATGTCTGATGAAATCTTCTACAACATGCTACAAGAGTGTAAATAATCTATTCATTTATCATGTCGGATGAAGAGACGTCCTCATATCACTGCATTTGTGTAAGACGTAATGTCTTCGTGACCACGTGTTCTCTTCATTCATGGATCTGTGAAGATTCTTATGATGTGGCAACCTGTTAAAATATAGAAAAACATGAAACTATTATGAACAGTACAACAGTACTTAAGATAAACAGTTTTGAGGGATACTTGATTAATCAGTAATATTGATTGGAGTTAAGAAGGAGACATTTGGATAAATTGGATAGACTTGTTAAAGTTGACTTGGATACAAGTAATAGTTATGTGATAAAGTGACACTGCAAAGAAACATTGATAAAGGAACGTTTGTCGTTTGATAAAAGTGATAATATAAATATTATACAAGCAAGCCTGCCAGTCAGTCATTTGCATGTCCATTGCGGAACTTTGCCTTCTTAACAGTTCTCCTGTAGGCCTCTCGGTTGTAAAGAAGATGGCCTGCTGCTGATCCATCCATTCGCAGATCATCAACGATGTCTTGCAGCCATCTCTGCATTGGTAAAGCTTGTAAATGTATGAAATAAAAGTATTCATAGCAAGAGACCCAACGTTGAGGGAAATGTAATATTTATTCTTCAAAGAGCAAGAAATGGAGAAGTTAACACATGAAAGACTAAGAAATGGAGAAGTTAACACATCAAAGAGCAAGAAATGGAGAAGTCAGCACATCAAAGACTAAGAAATAGAGAAGTTAACACATCAAAGAGCAAATGAAGAAATTAACACATCAAAGAACAAGAAATGGAGAAGTTAACACATCAAAGAGCAAGAAATGGAGAGGTTAACACATCAAAGAGCAAGAAATGGAGAAGTTAACACATGAAAATCTGACAGGAGGTATATGGGTTAATAGATCTGTCCTATCCGTTGGAGCCTTAATACAACGCACGATATATTATATTATATTATTTTATATTATATTATATTATATAATGGCCACTGGTCATGTGACCGAGTTGTTATTGAACCTGGTCACGTGAGGGGTCATCTGGTGGGACTTTAGGAGACAGGAACACCTGTTTCTGGAAGTATGGGAGGTAGGTCTTTGTCTGTCTATACGGGTGCTGAGAAAGTGATTAAACTTGAAGTATACATGTGAGACTCTGGAGTTGTACTTGTGCTTGGACTTGTTCTTCACCGCAGAGATCGTTCCCGCGTCGCGCTCAAATCCAGTGCGAAGTGTTCGTTTGTCTGGATGTTGTTGTATGTTGAGATTACGCTGTACGCGTCTAAGAGACAAATGTATACAATTTAATGAGAAGGAAGACACACAAAAGAAAGTCAGAAGTTAAAAAAAAAAAGGTTTGCATCCTTCAAATTCTACAAAATTCCGAAATAAAATTACAGAATGAAATCTACAGCGGAAGAAACAAAGCAAACAGAGACAACACACACAAACACACACACACAACTCTTTCCATTATCTATATCAAAGGCGAAGATACAGAGAACCCATTTTAGATTAATCAGGCGCATATGGCTGTGATGTGGAAGGTCCGCGTGTTCCTTTGTTCATGCAGAATTCTACCTTCATCTTATTTATGTGTATTTCGCCAAAGGGCCGTCTGGAGATGCGTAGTATCATTTTGTTCTGGATCTTCATAAGATAATATATAAAGTTATTTCCTTCTTCTTCTTCCTCCTCCTCTTCTCCTTCTTCTTCTTCTTCTTAGATTTACAAATCTTAGGACTGTTTACAGCAGAAAATATATTTCGTACCATTAGGCTGCAAGTGTATATCATACATGAGGAAGAAACAGGGAAAATAGCTTGCCGAGAGTATACAAGTAATCTTGGTTAATGCTATAATACTAAAAAAAATTAGTGAAGACATCGTGAGACGAAATACTTTTTTTTTTTTCCTAAACGTGCGTCTGTATGTTAATTTGTACGAGCGGAATTTTATAGAAAAAGGTGTCTGCTAACTCCATTCATTTTGAGAGCCACTTTTTGTAACCCCCTCACATAATGATGGGAGGAAAAAAAAAAAGAAGGTGGAAACTGTGCAAGATTTACTGAATTAAAAGCTCTCTCATATAAATATATACGGGAGAGATAACCCAAACTTTCCACCGCTACCTGAATAGTGAGTTAATCAGGAATAAATTGGCAAAGTTGAGTGTGCTACAAAGACAGCATACTTATCAAAGTCAGAGAGATTGACCTTGTCTCACTCCTCCTTTGGTGCTCCCAGGACAAAAGGCCAGCGTGGAGTCTGGCGCTAGATGCATTCGATTGCCGATTAGAAGGTCTCCGTTTCAGTTTCGCACTTGGATGGAATTTTTTTCGGACCGACCGGGACCTGGGTTCATCCAGCCTCGAAAAATGGGTACCTGGGGCTTGCCTAGGAATGACAGATAATGGCATCCCGATCTCCAGTGCTGTAATGTCCTAGAACTGTGAAGGCAGTAACACTTCATACACTTAAAGTAGGTAAATGCTACGATACAGAGAGAAACAGAGAGAGAGAGAGACAGAGAGAAACAGAGGCAGACAGAGAGAGATAGAGACAGAGAGATGCAGAGACAGAGAGAGATAGAGAGAGACAGAGAGAGATAGAGAGAGAGGAAGAGAGATGGAGAGAGAAGCAGAGAGAGAGACAGAGAGAGTCAGAGAGAGATAGAGACACAGAGAGAGACAGAGACAGAGACACAGAAAGAGACAGAGAGAGACAGAGAGAGGACAGAGAGAGATAGAGAGAGACAGAGAGGACAGAGTGACAGAGAGAGACAGAGAGAGGCAGAGAGAGGCAGAGAGGGAGACAGAGAGAGATAGAGAGGGAGACAGAGAGAGACAGAGAGGGAGACAGAGAGAGACAGAGAGGGAGACAGAGAGAGATAGAGGCAGAGAGAGGCAGAGAGAGAGGCAGAGAGAGGCAGAGAGGGAGACAGAGAGAGACAGAGAGGGAGACAGAGAGAGATAGAGGCAGAGAGAGGCAGAGAGAGGCAGAGAGATAGAGGCAGAGAGAGGCAGAGAGGGAGACAGAGCATCTCACTACAGGGCAATGATCATCATCATTGGACTTTTACAGACTGGGCAGACATTTGTAGTGTAGTGGCCTCACATTTTAATATGGTTAGAAGCACCATTAGTCATCTTTGGAGACGATTTCAAGAAACTGGCTCAGTTGCAGACCGGCCGCGCAGTGGAAGACACATAGTCACAACTCCTGCCAAAGACCGCTTCATACGGCTGCGTCACC
>CM019701.1:41888434-41932295 GCA_009760885.1 Achatina immaculata | reverse complement strand
ATAGAGGCAATAGAATCGGTACAAAGTTCACTAGAGGCAATATAATCGGTGCCAGGTTCATTAGAGGCAACAGAATCTGTGCAAAGTTCAGTAGAGGCAACAGAATCGGTGCAAAGTTCACTAGAGGCAATAGAATCGGTGCAAAGTTCAGTAGAAGCAACAGAATCGGTGCAAAGTTCACTAGAGGCAACGAATCGGTGCAAGTTCAGTAAGGCAATAGAATCGGTGCAAAGTTCACTAGAGCAATAGAATCTGTGCAAGTTCAGTAGAGGCAAGAATCTGTGCAAGTTCAGTAGAGGCAAGAATCGGTGGAAAGTTCAGTAGAGGCAACAGAATCGGTGCAAAGTTCACTAGAGGCAACAGAATCTGCAAAGTTCACTAGAGGCAACAGAATCTGTGCAAAGCTCAGTAGAGGCAATAGAATCTGTGCAAGTTCACTAGAGGCAACAGAATCTGTGCAAAGTTCAGTAGAGGCAACGAATCGTGCAAAGTTCAGTAGAGGCAATATAATCTGTGCAAAGTTCAGTAGAGGCAATAGAATCGGTGCCAGGTTCATTAGAGGCAACAGAATCTGTGCAAAGTTCACTAGAGGCAACAGAATCGGTACAAAGTTCAGTAGAGCAACAGAATCGGTGCAAAGCTCAGTAGAGGCAATAGAATCTGTGCAAAGTTCACTAGAGGCAACAGAATCTGTGCAAAGTTCAGTAGAGCAATAGAATCGTGCAAAGTTCAGTAGAGGCAATAGAATCGGTGCCAGTTCATAGAGGCAACAGAATCGTGCAAAGCTCAGTAGAGGCAATAGAATCTGTGCAAAGTTCAGTAGAGGCAACAGAATCTGTGCAAAGCTCAGTAGAGGCAATAGAATCTGTGCAAAGTTCACTAGAGGCAACAGAATCTGTGCAAGTTCAGTAGAGGCAATAGAATCTGTGCAAAGTTCAGTAGAGGCAATAGAATCGGTGCAAAGTTCATAGAGGCAACAGAATGTGCAAAGTTCATAGAGGCAACAGAATCGGTACAAAGTTCACTAGAGGCAACAGAATCTGTGCAAAGTTCACTAGAGGCAATAGAATCGGTGCAAAGTTCAGTAGAGGCAACAGAATCGGTGCAAAGTCACTAGAGGCAACGAATCGGTGCAAAGTTCAGTAGAGGCAATAGAATCGTGCAAAGTTCACTAGAGGCAATAGAATCGGTGCAAGTTCACTAGAGCAACAGAATCTGTGCAAAGTTCAGTAGAGGCAATAGAATCGGTGGAAAGTTCACTAGAGGCAACAGAATCGGTGCAAAGTTCACTAGAGGCAACAGAATCGGTGCAAAGTTCAGTAGAGGCAACGAATCTGTGCAAAGTTCATAGAGGCAACAGAATCTGTGCAAAGTTCAGTAGAGGCAATAGAATCTGTGCAAAGTCAGTAGAGGCAATAGAATCTGTGCAAAGTTCATAGAGGCAACAGAATCTGTGCAAAGTTCAGTAGAGGTAATAGAATCGGTGGAAAGTTCAGTAGAGGCAATAGAATCGGTGCAAAGTTCATAGAGGCAACAGAATCTGTGCAAAGTTCACTAGAGGCAACAGAATCGTGCAAAGTTCACTAGAGGCAACAGAATCTGTGCAAAGTTCACTAGAGGCAATATAATCGGTGCAAAGTTCACTAGAGGCACAGAATCTGTGCAAAGTCACTAGAGGCAACGTTCATTAGAGGCAACAGAATCGGTGCAAATTTCACTAGAGGCAATATAATCGGTGCAAAGTTCACTAGAGGCAATAGAATCGGTGCCAGATTCATTAGAGGCAACAGAATCTGTGCAAAGTTCACTAGAGGCAACAGAATCGGTACAAAGTTCACTAGAGGCAACAGAATCGGTGCAAAGTTCATAGAGGCAACGAATCTGTGCAAAGTTCAGTAGAGGCAACAGAATCTGTGCAAGTTCAGTAGAGGCAACAGAATCTGTGCAAAGCTCAGTAGAGGCAATAGAATCTGTGCAAAGTTCACTAGAGGCAATAGAATCGGTGCCAGTTCATTAGAGGCAACAGAATCGTGCAAAGTTCACTAGAGGCAACAGAATCGGTACAAAGTTCACTAGAGGCAACAGAATTGGTGCAAAGTTCACTAGAGGCAATAATCGGTGCAAAGTTCAGTAGAGGCACAGAATCGGTGCAAAGTTCACTAGAGGCAACGGAATCGGTGCAAAGTTCACTAGAGGCAACAGAATCTGTGCAAAGTTCACTAGAGGCACTAGAATCGGTGCCAGGTTCATTAGACGCAACAGAATCTATGCAAAGTTCAGTAGAGGCAATAGAATCGGTGCCAGGTTCATTAGAGGCAACAGAATCGGTGCAAAGTTCACTAGAGGCAACAGAATCGGTGCAAAGTTCAATAGAGGCAACAGAATCTGTGCGAAGTTCAGTAGAGGCAATATAATCTGTGCAAAGTTCAGTAGAGGCAACAGAATCGGTGCACAGTTCACTAGAGGCAACAGAATATGTGCAAAGTTCAATAGAGGCAATAGAATCGGTACAAAGTTCACTAGAGGCAATATAATCGGTGCCAGGTTCATTAGAGGCAACAGAATCTGTGCAAAGTTCAGTAGAGGCAACAGAATCGGTGCAAAGTTCACTAGAGGCAATAGAATCGGTGCAAAGTTCACTAGAGGCAATAGAATCGGTGCCAGGTTCATTAGACGCAACAGAATCTATGCAAAATTCAGTAGAGGCAATAGAATCGGTGGAAAGTTCAGTAGAGGCAACAGAATCTGTGCAAAGTTCACTAGAGGCAACAGAATCTGTGCAAAGCTCAGTAGAGGCAATAGAATCTGTGCAAAGTTCACTAGAGGCAACAGAATCTGTGCAAAGTTCAGTAGAGGCAGCGAATCGGTGCAAAGTTCAGTAGAGGCAATATAATCTGTGCAAAGTTCAGTAGAGGCAATAGAATCGGTGCCAGGTTCATTAGAGGCAACAGAATCTGTGCAAAGTTCACTAGAGGCAATAGAATCGGTGCAAAGTTCACTAGAGGCAATAGAATCGGTGCCAGGTTCATTAGACGCAACAGAATCTATGCAAAGTTCAGTAGAGGCAATAGAATCGGTGGAAAGTTCACTAGAGGCAACAGAATCGGTGCAAAGTTCACTAGAGGCAACAGAATCGGTGCAAAGTTCAGTAGAGGCAACGAATCTGTGCAAAGTTCAGTAGAGGCAACAGAATCTGCGCAAAGTTCAGTAGAGGCAACAGAATCTGTGCAAAGCTCAGTAGAGGCAATAGAATCTGTGCAAAGTTCACTAGAGGCAACAGAATCTGTGCAAAGTTCAGTAGAGGCAATAGAATCTGTGCAAAGTTCAGTAGAGGCAATAGAATCGGTGCCAGGTTCATTAGAGGCAACAGAATCTGTGCAAAGCTCAGTAGAGGCAATAGAATCTGTGCAAAGTTCACTAGAGGCAACAGAATCTGTGCAAAGTTCAGTAGAGGCAATAGAATCTGTGCAAAGTTCAGTAGAGGCAATAGAATCGGTGCCAGGTTCATTAGAGGCAACAGAATCTGTGCAAAGTTCACTAGAGGCAACAGAATCGGTACAAAGTTCACTAGAGGCAACAGAATCTGTGCAAAGTTCACTAGAGGCAATAGAATCGGTGCAAAGTTCAGTAGAGGCAACAGAATCGGTGCAAAGTTCACTAGAGGCAACGAATCGGTGCAAAGTTCAGTAGAGGCAATAGAATCGGTGCAAAGTTCACTAGAGGCAATAGAATCGGTGCCAGGTTCATTAGACGCAACAGAATCTATGCAAAGTTCAGTAGAGGCAATAGAATCGGTGGAAAGTTCACTAGAGGCAACAGAATCGGTGCAAAGTTCACTAGAGGCAACAGAATCGGTGCAAAGTTCAGTAGAGGCAACGAATCTGTGCAAAGTTCAGTAGAGGCAACAGAATCTGCGCATAGTTCAGTAGAGGCAACAGAATCTGTGCAAAGCTCAGTAGAGGCAATAGAATCTGTGCAAAGTTCACTAGAGGCAACAGAATCTGTGCAAAGTTCAGTAGAGGCAATAGAATCTGTGCAAAGTTCAGTAGAGGTAATAGAATCGGTGCCAGGTTCATTAGAGGCAACAGAATCTGTGCAAAGTTCACTAGAGGCAACAGAATCGGTACAAAGTTCACTAGAGGCAACAGAGTCTGTGCAAAGTTCACTAGAGGCAATAGAATCGGTGCAAAGTTCAGTAGAGGCAACAGAATCGGTGCAAAGTTCACTAGAGGCAACGAATCGGTGCAAAGTTCACTAGAGGCAACAGAATCGGTGCAAAGTTCACTAGAGGCAACAGAATCTATGCAAAGTTCAGTAGAGGCAATAGAATCGGTGCAAAGTTCATTAGAGGCAATAGAATCGGTGCCAGATTCATTAGACGCAACAGAATCTATGTAAAGTTCAGTAGAGGCAATAGAATCGGTGGAAAGTTCACTAGAGGCAACAGAATCGGTGCAAAGTTCATTAGAGGCAACAGAATCGGTGCAAAGTTCAGTAGAGGCAACGAATCTGTGCAAAGTTCAGTAGAGGCAACAGAATCTGCGCAAAGTTCAGTAGAGGCAACAAAATCTGTGCAAAGCTCAGTAGAGGCAATAGAATCTGTGCAAAGTTCACTAGAGGCAACAGAATCTGTGCAAAGTTCAGTAGAGGCAATAGAATCTGTGCAAAGTTCAGTAGAGGTAATAGAATCGGTGCCAGGTTCATTAGAGGCAACAGAATCTGTGCAAAGTTCACTAGAGGCAACAGAATCGGTACAAAGTTCACTAGAGGCAACAGAGTCTGTGCAAAGTTCACTAGAGGCAATAGAATCGGTGCAAAGTTCAGTAGAGGCAACAGAATCGGTGCAAAGTTCAGTAGAGGCAACGAATCGGTGCAAAGTTCAGTAGAGGCAATAGAATCTGTGCAAAGTTCACTAGAGGCAACAGAATCTGTGCAAAGTTCAGTAGAGGCAATAGAATCTGTGCAAAGTTCAGTAGAGGCAATAGAATCGGTGCCAGGTTCATTAGAGGCAACAGAATCTGTGCAAAGTTCACTAGAGGCAACAGAATCGGTACAAAGTTCACTAGAGGCAACAGAATCTGTGCAAAGTTCACTAGAGGCAATAGAATCGGTGCAAAGTTCAGTAGAGGCAACAGAATCGGTGCAAAGTTCACTAGAGGCAACGAATCGGTGCAAAGTTCAGTAAAGGCAATTGAATCGGTGCAAAGTTCACTAGAGGCAATAGAATCGGTGCCAGGTTCATTAGACGCAACAGAATCTATGCAAAGTTCAATAGAGGCAATAGAATCGTTGGAAAGTTCACTAGAGGCAACAGAATCGGTGCAAAGTTCACTAGAGGCAACAGAATCAGTGCAAAGTTCAGTAGAGGCAACGAATCTGTGCAAAGTTCAGTAGAGGCAACAGAATCTGCGCAAAGTTCACTAGAGGCAACAGAATCTGTGCAAAGCTCAGTAGAGGCAATAGAATCTGTGCAAAGTTCACTAGAGGCAACAGAATCTGTGCAAAGTTCAGTAGAGGCAATAGAATCTGTGCAAAGTTCAGTAGAGGCAATAGAATCGGTGCCAGGTTCATTAGAGGCAACAGAATCTGTGCAAAGTTCACTAGAGGCAACAGAATCGGTACAAAGTTCACTAGAGGCAACAGAATCTGTGCAAAGTTCACTAGAGGCAATAGAATCGGTGCAAAGTTCAGTAGAGGCAACAGAATCGGTGCAAAGTTCACTAGAGGCAACAAATCGGTGCAAAGTTCAGTAGAGGCAATAGAATCGGTGCCAGGTTCATTAGACGCAACAGAATCTATGCAAAGTTCAGTAGAGGCAATAGAATCGGTGGAAAGTTCACTAGAGGCAACAGAATCGGTGCAAAGTTCACTAGAGGCAACAGAATCGGTGCAAAGTTCAGTAGAGGCAACAGAATCGGTGCAAAGTTCAGTAGAGGCAACAGAATCTGCGCAAAGTTCAGTAGAGGCAACAGAATCTGTGCAAAGCTCAGTAGAGGCAATAGAATCTGTGCAAAGTTCACTAGAGGCAACAGAATCTGTGCAAAGTTCAGTAGAGGCAATAGAATCTGTGCAAAGTTCAGTAGAGGTAATAGAATCGGTGCCAGGTTCATTAGAGGCAACAGAATCTGTGCAAAGTTCACTAGAGGCAACAGAATCGGTACACAGTTCACTAGAGGCAACAGAGTCTGTGCAAAGTTCACTAGAGGCAATAGAATCGGTGCAAAGTTCAGTAGAGGCAACAGAATCGGTGCAAAGTTCACTAGAGGCAACGAATAGGTGCAAAGTTCAGTAGAGGCAATAGAATCGGTGCAAAGTTCACTAGAGGCAACAGAATCTGTGCAAAGTTCAGTAGAGGCAATAGAATCTGTGCAAAGTTCAGTAGAGGCAATAGAATCGGTGCCAGGTTCATTAGAGGCAACAGAATCTGTGCAAAGTTCACTAGAGGCAACAGAATCGGTACAAAGTTCACTAGAGGCAACAGAATCTGTGCAAAGTTCACTAGAGGCAATAGAATCGGTGCAAAGTTCAGTAGAGGCAACAGAATCGGTGCAAAGTTCACTAGAGGCAACGAATCGGTGCAAAGTTCAGTAGAGGCAATAGAATCGGTGCAAAGTTCACTAGAGGCAATAGAATCGGTGCCAGGTTCATTAGACGCAACAGAATCTATGCAAAGTTCAGTAGAGGCAATAGAATCGGTGGAAAGTTCACTAGAGGCAACAGAATCGGTGCAAAGTTCACTAGAGGCAACAGAATCGGTGCAAAGTTCAGTAGAGGCAACGAATCTGTGCAAAGTTCAGTAGAGGCAACAGAATCTGCGCAAAGTTCAGTAGAGGCAACAGAATCTGTGCAAAGCTCAGTAGAGGCAATAGAATCTGTGCAAAGTTCACTAGATGCAATAGAATCGGTGCAAAGTTCACTAGAGGCAACAGAATCTGTGCAAAGATCAGTAGAGCAATAGAATCTGTGCAAAGTTCAGTAGAGGCAATAGAATCGGTGCCAGGTTCATTAGAGGCAACAAAATCTGTGCAAAGTTCACTAGAGGCAACAGAATCGGTACAAAGTTCACTAGATGCAACAGAGTCTGTGCAAAGTTCACTAGAGGCAATAGAATCGGTGCAAAGTTCAGTAGAGGCAACAGAATCGGTGCAAAGTTCACTAGAGGCAACGAATAGGTGCAAAGTTCAGTAGAGGCAATAGAATCGGTGCAAAGTTCAGTAGAGGCAATATAATCTGTGCAAAGTTCAGTAGAGGCAATAGAATCGGTGCCAGGTTCATTAGAGGCAACAGAATCTGTGCAAAGTTCACTAGAGGCAATAGAATCGGTGCAAAGTTCACTAGAGGCAATAGAATCGGTGCCAGGTTCATTAGACGCAACAGAATCTATGCAAAGTTCAGTAGAGGCAATAGAATCGGTGGAAAGTTCACTAGAGGCAACAGAATCGGTGCAAAGTTCACTAGAGGCAACAGAATCGGTGCAAAGTTCAGTAGAGGCAACGAATCTGTGCAAAGTTCAGTAGAGGCAACAGAATCTGCGCAAAGTTCAGTAGAGGCAACAGAATCTGTGCAAAGCTCAGTAGAGGCAATAGAATCTGTGCAAAGTTCACTAGAGGCAACAGAATCTGTGCAAAGTTCAGTAGAGGCAATAGAATCTGTGCAAAGTTCAGTAGAGGCAATAGAATCGGTGCCAGGTTCATTAGAGGCAACAGAATCTGTGCAAAGTTCACTAGAGGCAACAGAATCGGTACAAAGTTCACTAGAGGCAACAGAATCTGTGCAAAGTTCAGTAGAGGCAATAGAATCGGTGGAAAGTTCACTAGAGGCAACAGAATCGGTGCAAAGTTCACTAGAGGCAACAGAATCGGTGCAAAGTTCAGTAGAGGCAACGAATCTGTGCAAAGTTCAGTAGAGGCAACAGAATCTGCGCAAAGTTCAGTAGAGGCAACAGAATCTGTGCAAAGCTCAGTAGAGGCAATAGAATCTGTGCAAAGTTCACTAGAGGCAATAGAATCGGTGCCAGGTTCATTAGAGGCAACAGAATCTGTGCAAAGTTCACTAGAGGCAACAGAATCGGTACAAAGTTCACTAGAGGCAACAGAATTGGTGCAAAGTTCACTAGAGGCAATAGAATCGGTGCAAAGTTCAGTAGAGGCAACAGAATCGGTGCAAAGTTCACTAGAGGCAACGGAATCGGTGCAAAGTTCACTAGAGGCAACAGAATCTGTGCAAAGTTCACTAGAGGCAACAGAATCGGTGCAAATTTCACTAGAGGCAATATAATCGGTGCAAAGTTCACTAGAGGCAACAGAATCTGTGCAAAGTTCACTAGAGGCAACAGAATCGGTGCCAGGTTCTTTAGAGGCAACAGAATCTGTGCAAAGTTCACTAGAGGCAACAGAATCAGTGCAAAGCTCACTAGAAACAACAGAGACATGATTTCTTTAAAGAATTTTAGAGTAACATAAACAGCTGAGATCCCAAACATGTAAAGTCCAACAAACTTTATGAAGAAAGGAAACCAGTTAAATCTGAACGAAGACGGCAATTATTCATTAATTTGCATTGTCCTTGAGGAACTTTACCTGTTAACAAATCTCATACACGCCTCTCTGCTGTAAGCAGCAATGGATGACAGTCATCATTCATTTGAAACTAATGAGATGGGGAGGGTTTGAAACCATCAAAACAACGGAAAAGATAAATGGAAAAAGTGGCAGAGGAAAACCAAGAGGAAAAAGATCACTGACAGTCACACGGCAAAAATTCAACGACATGAGCCGACGTAAAATATCGCAGAAAGCGATTTGTGTTCACACGGCGTCTGAAGATGATGATGATGATGATGATAATGACGATGACGATGATGATGATGATGATGATGAAAGGAAATTCTTCCTTTATTTTACACTGCTTACAATATTTACTATACAACTTAATTTATAACTTCACTATAGTATCCCATTTTATTAGAAAACTACGCGAGGTTTATCATTTGTTTTCAGTTTTAGAACATCTACAAATTATCAAAAAAAAAACATACCTTCCTGTGCGGCTTTGTCAGCTGGGACAGGTAATGCAAGGGAAATAACCATGTAAATGATCTCTTAACATACATAATCACTTTTTACACACAAGTGTGGGGGTGAAGAATCCTTTCCGATGAGGCAAACAGCCACCCAAAGCTGGTATGCCAGGGTCAGGGTTAGCTAACCATAGCCGACCAAGACCATGTCCTACCTCTCCCTGGTTCCCCCAGTAACAGGCCTAGCCTGGCTAACGGGGCAAGGATCGCCATAGTCCCCATGGTGGTGGAGTCTACTAAAGAAGCATTGCACACCCCTGCTTTTTAGCTGTACTCCGGGATTGAAAAGGTAGCCACCATAACTTGCTCCCAAGCAGATACGATGCTGTGCTTCAACATCTCTGCAGCATCAGTTGCAAAGAACACCAGCTCGCAGTTACAGGGAGTTTGTACATGTACATGTACACATTAGTGTCAGGATAAAGATGGAATAATAATCATTTTTTCTGTAAATTAAATCCGAAATATAACACTTATGATATCTCGATTTGCAGTTTCTGGTCTCAGCTTTCTCTCTTGAGAAAATATTCATTTCTTGACTGGAGATGACGGGAACGTTAGCTGGTTGAAAGAATAAGTACCGCTTGATCCCAACAATGCATATGTACATACACAGGGTGCTTTTAAAGTCTCAGTACACTTTCTATGAAAAAAAAAAGAAAAATAAAGTAAATGACGTCATCACAAAATGTACTAAAAAAACTAATTTAATTAGTTACAACAGCGACTGCAATGATACAACGCTATTTTGGGTTAGCTGGAATGTACCACTGAAATATTCATTATAACAGGTGTTGGAAATGTCCACCACGGGCTTCAGTAGAGGCAACAGAATCTGCGCAAAGTTCAGTAGAGGCAACAGAATCTGTGCAAAGCTCAGTAGAGGCAATAGAATCTGTGCAAAGTTCACTAGAGGCAATAGAATCGGTGCCAGGTTCATTAGAGGCAACAGAATCTGTGCAAAGTTCACTAGAGGCAACAGAATCGGTACAAAGTTCACTAGAGGCAACAGAATCGGTGCAAAGTTCACTAGAGGCAATAGAATCGGTGCAAAGTTCAGTAGAGGCAACAGAATCGGTGCAAAGTTCACTAGAGGCAACAGAATCGGTGCAAAGTTCACTAGAGGCAACAGAATCTGTGCAAAGTTCACTAGAGGCAACAGAATCGGTGCAAAGCTCAGTAGAGGCAATAGAATCGGTGCAAAGTTCACTAGAGGCAACAGAATCGGTGCAAAGTTCACTAGAGGCAACAGAATCGGTGCCAGGTTCATTAGAGGCAACAGAATCTGTGCAAAGTTCACTAGAGGCAACAGAATCAGTGCAAAGCTCACTAGAAACAACAGAGACATGATTTCTTTAAAGAATTTTAGAGTAACATAAACAGCTGAGATCCCAAACATGTAAAGTCCAACAAACTTATGAAGAAAGGAAACCAGTTAAATCTGAACGAAGACGGCAATTATTCATTAATTTGCATTGTCCTTGAGGAACTTTACCTGTTAACAAATCTCATACACGCCTCTCTGCTGTAAGCAGCAATGGATGACAGTCATCATTCATTTGAAACTAATGAGATGGGGATTTGAAACCATCAAAACAACGGAAAAGATAAATGGAAAAAGTGGCAGAGGAAAACCAAGAGGAAAAAGATCACTGACAGTCACACGGCAAAAATTCAACGACATGAGCCGACGTAAAATATCGCAGAAAGCGATTTGTGTTCACACGGCGTCTGAAGATGATGATGATGATGATGATAATGACGATGACGATGATGATGATGATGATGATGAAAGGAAATTCTTCCTTTATTTTACACTGCTTACAATATTTACTATACAACTTAATTTATAACTTCACTATAGTATCCCATTTTATTAGAAAACTACGCGAGGTTTATCATTTGTTTTCAGTTTTAGAACATCTACAAATTATCAAAAAAAAACATACCTTCCTGTGCGGCTTTGTCAGCTGGGACAGGTAATGCAAGGGAAATAACCATGTAAATGATCTCTTAACATACATAATCACTTTTTACACACAAGTGTGGGGTGAAGAATCCTTTCCGATGAGGCAAACAGCCACCCAAAGCTGGTATGCCAGGGTCAGGGTTAGCTAACCATAGCCGACCAAGACCATGTCCTACCTCTCCCTGGTTCCCCCAGTAACAGGCCTAGCCTGGCTAACGGGGCAAGGATCGCCATAGTCCCCATGGTGGTGGAGTCTACTAAAGAAGCATTGCACACCCCTGCTTTTTAGCTGTACTCCGGGATTGAAAAGGTAGCCACCATAACTTGCTCCCAAGCAGATACGATGCTGTGCTTCAACATCTCTGCAGCATCAGTTGCAAAGAACACCAGCTCGCAGTTACAGGGAGTTTGTACATGTACATGTACACATTAGTGTCAGGATAAAGATGGAATAATAATCATTTTTTCTGTAAATTAAATCCGAAATATAACACTTATGATATCTCGATTTGCAGTTTCTGGTCTCAGCTTTCTCTCTTGAGAAAATATTCATTTCTTGACTGGAGATGACGGGAACGTTAGCTGGTTGAAAGAATAAGTACCGCTTGATCCCAACAATGCATATGTACATACACAGGGTGCTTTTAAAGTCTCAGTACACTTTCTATGAAAAAAAAAAGAAAAATAAAGTAAATGACGTCATCACAAAATGTACTAAAAAAACTAATTTAATTAGTTACAACAGCGACTGCAATGATACAACGCTATTTTGGGTTAGCTGGAATGTACCACTGAAATATTCATTATAACAGGTGTTGGAAATGTCCACCACGGGCTTCAAGACATGACTGTACACGTCTCTTCATATTATCAAATACCTTGTGCAATGTGTTTGTTGTTATTTCTTGAATGGTAATTCTGATTGCTTTTTTTTTAGGTCCTCAATTGTTTGTACATTATTTTTGTAAACGTATCCTTTCAAGAAACCCCATGGATAATAATTTAATGCATTTAGATTTGGAGAACGAGCTGGCCAAATTCCACGAGGTATTATGCGATGTGCGAAAATTCTTTTAAAAAACTGTGTGTTGCTTTAGCTGTGTGTGCAGTTACACCATTTTACTGGAACCATGCTTCTTCAATTTCATGTTCATTCAGATGTTCTAAAAAAAATTTCCAGAATGTCAGTATAGTACTGATCGGCATTTATAATGTTGTTGAAGAAAATTGGTCCAAGTAAACGTTTTCTACTGACGGCACACCATACCCCAAATTTCGCATCGTGTAGCGGCGCTTCATGAAATGCACTGGGATTAACACTGCTCCAAATATGATTATTTTGGCTGTTAACATATCCAGATAGATGAAAGCATGCCTCATCAGAGAAGAATGTTAAAGCGAGAATTGACTCGTCTTCTTCAGCTAAAAATGCTTGAAACCACGTGGAGTAGTGGATTGATTGTCACACACTTTTACTTCAGACACAACATAACCTTGTATGGATGAAAATTGAACCGATGTTTAAGAATTTTGTGCACTGTGCTCAGTGATACGTTCACTTCTTGCGACATTTTCCTTAAGGACTTGCATGGGCTTTTCAGGATTCTGTTTTGAATTTTTATTCAGAAAAAGCAGGCCTAACAGGTAACGAAGCACTTCCACAATTCCCGTATCATGAAATGTATTCAACAAATTTCTAACCGTAGTGCGATGAGGAGGTTGTTTATCAGGAAATTTTGCTATATATCTTTGAACAACCATCTGTGTGTATCGACCGCCATTTCCAAACACTTGTTCAACCAAAAAAAAATCTTTCTTCCATTGATAACACCATTCTGTTTTGAGTGCAAAAAATTACTCCAGCAGATGGCACCATTCACTGCATTTTTCTTCACGATTGACTGTGCAGCACATTTTTTATGACGTCATTTTCTTCATTTTTACATAGAATGTGTAGTGAGACTTTAAAAACACAGTGATATATATATATATATGATATAAGAAATTTGGTGTCTTTAAGCTGTAAGGTTTTTTAGAAGACTGTCAAAATATCAACATAATTCTGATGTACATTATCTTGGTCATTCATTCATTCATTCATGTGCATGTCTCTTGCGGAAATTTGCCTCCATAACAGCACTCCTGTAGGCCTCTCGGTTGTGAGCAAGATGGCCTACTTCTGATGCATCCATTTGCAGATCATCAACGATATCTTGTATCTATCTTCGCCTTCGTCTTCCTCTCTTTCTTTTTACCATTATGTAACCTTCCAAGACGGTCATCTCTAAATTATCATGACGTTCACTGTCCAAAATATTTAAGTTTTCTTTGTTTAATCCTCTTTACTAGCTAGCCGTCTTCACTATTTAGTTCTTGAAGTATAGATATATTCTTTCTTTTTTGTCGCCATGATAATTGAAGTACTTTTCTGTAGCATTTATATTCAAAGGCATTTATGTGTTTCTCAGCTGTTTTGTTAAGTGTCCAGGTCTCACAGGCATATGTTGCGATGGGAAAGATGCATGTCCTTAAAAATCTTATTTTTTTTAGTTATGTCTGTTCCTTTCCACAGATTTTTTTAGTTGTTTTACTTTCTGAAGAATGATAGATATCCTCCTTTTAATTTCCCTCATTGTATCTCCATTATTAGTTAGTAGTGATCCAAGATATTCAAAACTCTCCACTTCTTCCAATTTTTCCTCACTGATACATATTTCATCAGCATTGTTTGTTATGTCATGTGTCATCAATTTAGTCTTCTTCGCATTAAGATAGAGGTTTTGCTCTTCACTGTTTTTACAGGCTGACATAATTAGTATTTCAGTTCCTTTTTGTGTTGTGGAAAGTTATACTGTGTCATCAGCATACCTGATCTCTGGTATTTTATAACATGCAATTGTTATGGCATTGTAATATTCTTTGTCTATATCTTCTCTAATATTCCTCATTATATTATCAGTATACAAGTTAAATAGGTAAGGCAACAATATGCACTCCTCACGGATCCCTTGTTTTATGTCAAACCAAGTTGTTGTTTCACCATTTATTCTTACTGCTGCTTGTTGGTCTAGATACAGCAGTGATATTAATTGTATCAAATGTGTTGGAAATCCCATTTTTCCCATTATTTCCCAAAGTTTCTGGTGTTGTACACAATCAATTGCCTTTGAGTAGTCTATAAAAGATAAATATAGATTCACATTAAATTCTCTGCATTTCTCTATTATTAATCCTATATTGAATATGTGATCTATCGATCCTCTAAAACCAGCTTGGACCATACTGACTTCTTCTTCTATTTTCTAACGAAATCTACCCATTATGATTTTTAAAAGAATATTACTGGCATGACTAATCAGGGCAACAGTTCTGTAGTCTGTGTATAATTTCAGGTTACCCTTCTTTGGCAGTGGTATGAATACAGTTCTTTTCCATTCTTTTGGCCAAATACCCAAATGCCATATGTTTTTTACATAGTGCATGATATATTTTTTTATCTTGGTCATAAATATTAAATATATGAAACAGAGTAACAACACTTTAAATTATGCCACTGCTTGAACTAAATCAGATACACCGTATCAGGAAATACACGACAAAATATTTTAGTTACTTCATTTGTCAGTGACAGAAAGAATTCACATTTAATGAGAATAACATTTGCTCTTGGATAACTCTTGAACAATATTACACCTGGTGAATGACAAATATTAATGACATGGTTATTGACATTAAAACATCTGTAAGTTCAAGCTCGTGTACGGAGATACCGGAACTAATTCGGTTAAGAAAATTTAGTCAATGTCTATTACAATTTGGTTGTTTTTGTTTTAGTACGGTTGTCCTTAATCTTCCACAGTTTCTACAAGAGTGGCGAATCTGTGCAAAGTTCACTAGAGGCAATAGAATCGGTGCCAGGTTCATTAGAGGCAACAGAATCTGTGCAAAGTTCACTAGAGGCAACAGAATCGGTACAAAGTTCACTAGAGGCAACAGAATTGGTGCAAAGTTCACTAGAGGCAATAGAATCGGTGCAAAGTTCAGTAGAGGCAACAGAATCGGTGCAAAGTTCACTAGAGGCAACGGAATCGGTGCAAAGTTCACTAGAGGCAACAGAATCTGTGCAAAGTTCACTAGAGGCAACAGAATCGGTGCAAATTTCACTAGAGGCAATATAATCGGTGCAAAGTTCACTAGAGGCAACAGAATCTGTGCAAAGTTCACTAGAGGCAACAGAATCGGTGCCAGGTTCTTTAGAGGCAACAGAATCTGTGCAAAGTTCACTAGAAGCAACAGAATCAGTGCAAAGCTCACTAGAAACAACAGAGACATGATTTCTTTAAAGAATTTTAGAGTAACATAAACAGCTGAGATCCCAAACATGTAAAGTCCAACAAACTTTATGAAGAAAGGAAACCAGTTAAATCTGAACGAAGACGGCAATTATTCATTAATTTGCATTGTCCTTGAGGAACTTTACCTGTTAACAAATCTCATACACGCCTCTCTGCTGTAAGCAGCAATGGATGACAGTCATCATTCATTTGAAACTAATGAGATGGGGAGGGTTTGAAACCATCAAAACAACGGAAAAGATAAATGGAAAAAGTGGCAGAGGAAAACCAAGAGGAAAAAGATCACTGACAGTCACACGGCAAAAATTCAACGACATGAGCCGACGTAAAATATCGCAGAAAGCGATTTGTGTTCACACGGCGTCTGAAGATGATGATGATGATGATGATAATGACGATGACGATGATGATGATGATGATGATGAAAGGAAATTCTTCCTTTATTTTACACTGCTTACAATATTTACTATACAACTTAATTTATAACTTCACTATAGTATCCCATTTTATTAGAAAACTACGCGAGGTTTATCATTTGTTTTCAGTTTTAGAACATCTACAAATTATCAAAAAAAAAACATACCTTCCTGTGCGGCTTTGTCAGCTGGGACAGGTAATGCAAGGGAAATAACCATGTAAATGATCTCTTAACATACATAATCACTTTTTACACACAAGTGTGGGGGTGAAGAATCCTTTCCGATGAGGCAAACAGCCACCCAAAGCTGGTATGCCAGGGTCAGGGTTAGCTAACCATAGCCGACCAAGACCATGTCCTACCTCTCCCTGGTTCCCCCAGTAACAGGCCTAGCCTGGCTAACGGGGCAAGGATCGCCATAGTCCCCATGGTGGTGGAGTCTACTAAAGAAGCATTGCACACCCCCTGCTTTTTAGCTGTACTCCGGGATTGAAAAGGTAGCCACCATAACTTGCTCCCAAGCAGATACGATGCTGTGCTTCAACATCTCTGCAGCATCAGTTGCAAAGAACACCAGCTCGCAGTTACAGGGAGTTTGTACATGTACATGTACACATTAGTGTCAGGATAAAGATGGAATAATAATCATTTTTTCTGTAAATTAAATCCGAAATATAACACTTATGATATCTCGATTTGCAGTTTCTGGTCTCAGCTTTCTCTCTTGAGAAAATATTCATTTCTTGACTGGAGATGACGGGAACGTTAGCTGGTTGAAAGAATAAGTACCGCTTGATCCCAACAATGCATATGTACATACACAGGGTGCTTTTAAAGTCTCAGTACACTTTCTATGAAAAAAAAAGAAAAATAAAGTAAATGACGTCATCACAAAATGTACTAAAAAAACTAATTTAATTAGTTACAACAGCGACTGCAAAAATTCAACGACATGAGCCGACGTAAAATATCGCAGAAAGCGATTTGTGTTCACACGGCGTCTGAAGATGATGATGATGATGATGATAATGACGATGACGATGATGATGATGATGATGATGAAAGGAAATTCTTCCTTTATTTTACACTGCTTACAATATTTACTATACAACTTAATTTATAACTTCACTATAGTATCCCATTTTATTAGAAAACTACGCGAGGTTTATCATTTGTTTTCAGTTTTAGAACATCTACAAATTATCAAAAAAAAAACATACCTTCCTGTGCGGCTTTGTCAGCTGGGACAGGTAATGCAAGGGAAATAACCATGTAAATGATCTCTTAACATACATAATCACTTTTTACACACAAGTGTGGGGGTGAAGAATCCTTTCCGATGAGGCAAACAGCCACCCAAAGCTGGTATGCCAGGGTCAGGGTTAGCTAACCATAGCCGACCAAGACCATGTCCTACCTCTCCCTGGTTCCCCCAGTAACAGGCCTAGCCTGGCTAACGGGGCAAGGATCGCCATAGTCCCCATGGTGGTGGAGTCTACTAAAGAAGCATTGCACACCCCCTGCTTTTTAGCTGTACTCCGGGATTGAAAAGGTAGCCACCATAACTTGCTCCCAAGCAGATACGATGCTGTGCTTCAACATCTCTGCAGCATCAGTTGCAAAGAACACCAGCTCGCAGTTACAGGGAGTTTGTACATGTACATGTACACATTAGTGTCAGGATAAAGATGGAATAATAATCATTTTTTCTGTAAATTAAATCCGAAATATAACACTTATGATATCTCGATTTGCAGTTTCTGGTCTCAGCTTTCTCTCTTGAGAAAATATTCATTTCTTGACTGGAGATGACGGGAACGTTAGCTGGTTGAAAGAATAAGTACCGCTTGATCCCAACAATGCATATGTACATACACAGGGTGCTTTTAAAGTCTCAGTACACTTTCTATGAAAAAAAAAAGAAAAATAAAGTAAATGACGTCATCACAAAATGTACTAAAAAAACTAATTTAATTAGTTACAACAGCGACTGCAATGATACAACGCTATTTTGGGTTAGCTGGAATGTACCACTGAAATATTCATTATAACAGGTGTTGGAAATGTCCACCACGGGCTTCAAGACATGACTGTACACGTCTCTTCATATTATCAAATACCTTGTGCAATGTGTTTGTTGTTATTTCTTGAATGGTAATTCTGATTGCTTTTTTTTTAGGTCCTCAATTGTTTGTACATTATTTTTGTAAACGTATCCTTTCAAGAAACCCCATGGATAATAATTTAATGCATTTAGATTTGGAGAACGAGCTGGCCAAATTCCACGAGGTATTATGCGATGTGCGAAAATTCTTTTAAAAAACTGTGTGTTGCTTTAGCTGTGTGTGCAGTTACACCATTTTACTGGAACCATGCTTCTTCAATTTCATGTTCATTCAGATGTTCTAAAAAAAATTTCCAGAATGTCAGTATAGTACTGATCGGCATTTATAATGTTGTTGAAGAAAATTGGTCCAAGTAAACGTTTTCTACTGACGGCACACCATACCCCAAATTTCGCATCGTGTAGCGGCGCTTCATGAAATGCACTGGGATTAACACTGCTCCAAATATGATTATTTTGGCTGTTAACATATCCAGATAGATGAAAGCATGCCTCATCAGAGAAGAATGTTAAAGCGAGAATTGACTCGTCTTCTTCAGCTAAAAATGCTTGAAACCACGTGGAGTAGTGGATTGATTGTCACACACTTTTACTTCAGACACAACATAACCTTGTATGGATGAAAATTGAACCGATGTTTAAGAATTTTGTGCACTGTGCTCAGTGATACGTTCACTTCTTGCGACATTTTCCTTAAGGACTTGCATGGGCTTTTCAGGATTCTGTTTTCAGTTTTAGAACATCTACAAATTATCAAAAAAAAACATACCTTCCTGTGCGGCTTTGTCAGCTGGGACAGGTAATGCAAGGGAAATAACCATGTAAATGATCTCTTAACATACATAATCACTTTTTACACACAAGTGTGGGGGTGAAGAATCCTTTCCGATGAGGCAAACAGCCACCCAAAGCTGGTATGCCAGGGTCAGGGTTAGCTAACCATAGCCGACCAAGACCATGTCCTACCTCTCCCTGGTTCCCCCAGTAACAGGCCTAGCCTGGCTAACGGGGCAAGGATCGCCATAGTCCCCATGGTGGTGGAGTCTACTAAAGAAGCATTGCACACCCCCTGCTTTTTAGCTGTACTCCGGGATTGAAAAGGTAGCCACCATAACTTGCTCCCAAGCAGATACGATGCTGTGCTTCAACATCTCTGCAGCATCAGTTGCAAAGAACACCAGCTCGCAGTTACAGGGAGTTTGTACATGTACATGTACACATTAGTGTCAGGATAAAGATGGAATAATAATCATTTTTTCTGTAAATTAAATCCGAAATATAACACTTATGATATCTCGATTTGCAGTTTCTGGTCTCAGCTTTCTCTCTTGAGAAAATATTCATTTCTTGACTGGAGATGACGGGAACGTTAGCTGGTTGAAAGAATAAGTACCGCTTGATCCCAACAATGCATATGTACATACACAGGGTGCTTTTAAAGTCTCAGTACACTTTCTATGAAAAAAAAAAGAAAAATAAAGTAAATGACGTCATCACAAAATGTACTAAAAAAACTAATTTAATTAGTTACAACAGCGACTGCAATGATACAACGCTATTTTGGGTTAGCTGGAATGTACCACTGAAATATTCATTATAACAGGTGTTGGAAATGTCCACCACGGGCTTCAAGACATGACTGTACACGTCTCTTCATATTATCAAATACCTTGTGCAATGTGTTTGTTGTTATTTCTTGAATGGTAATTCTGATTGCTTTTTTTTTAGGTCCTCAATTGTTTGTACATTATTTTTGTAAACGTATCCTTTCAAGAAACCCCATGGATAATAATTTAATGCATTTAGATTTGGAGAACGAGCTGGCCAAATTCCACGAGGTATTATGCGATGTGCGAAAATTCTTTTAAAAAACTGTGTGTTGCTTTAGCTGTGTGTGCAGTTACACCATTTTACTGGAACCATGCTTCTTCAATTTCATGTTCATTCAGATGTTCTAAAAAAAATTTCCAGAATGTCAGTATAGTACTGATCGGCATTTATAATGTTGTTGAAGAAAATTGGTCCAAGTAAACGTTTTCTACTGACGGCACACCATACCCCAAATTTCGCATCGTGTAGCGGCGCTTCATGAAATGCACTGGGATTAACACTGCTCCAAATATGATTATTTTGGCTGTTAACATATCCAGATAGATGAAAGCATGCCTCATCAGAGAAGAATGTTAAAGCGAGAATTGACTCGTCTTCTTCAGCTAAAAATGCTTGAAACCACGTGGAGTAGTGGATTGATTGTCACACACTTTTACTTCAGACACAACATAACCTTGTATGGATGAAAATTGAACCGATGTTTAAGAATTTTGTGCACTGTGCTCAGTGATACGTTCACTTCTTGCGACATTTTCCTTAAGGACTTGCATGGGCTTTTCAGGATTCTGTTTTGAATTTTTATTCAGAAAAAGCAGGCCTAACAGGTAACGAAGCACTTCCACAATTCCCGTATCATGAAATGTATTCAACAAATTTCTAACCGTAGTGCGATGAGGAGGTTGTTTATCAGGAAATTTTGCTATATATCTTTGAACAACCATCTGTGTGTATCGACCGCCATTTCCAAACACTTGTTCAACCAAAAAAAAATCTTTCTTCCATTGATAACACCATTCTGTTTTGAGTGCAAAAAATTACTCCAGCAGATGGCACCATTCACTGCATTTTTCTTCACGATTGACTGTGCAGCACATTTTTTATGACGTCATTTTCTTCATTTTTACATAGAATGTGTAGTGAGACTTTAAAAACACAGTGATATATATATATATATGATATAAGAAATTTGGTGTCTTTAAGCTGTAAGGTTTTTTAGAAGACTGTCAAAATATCAACATAATTCTGATGTACATTATCTTGGTCATTCATTCATTCATTCATGTGCATGTCTCTTGCGGAAATTTGCCTCCATAACAGCACTCCTGTAGGCCTCTCGGTTGTGAGCAAGATGGCCTACTTCTGATGCATCCATTTGCAGATCATCAACGATATCTTGTATCTATCTTCGCCTTCGTCTTCCTCTCTTTCTTTTTACCATTATGTAACCTTCCAAGACGGTCATCTCTAAATTATCATGACGTTCACTGTCCAAAATATTTAAGTTTCTTTGTTTAATCCTCTTTACTAGCTAGCCGTCTTCACTATTTAGTTCTTGAAGTATAGATATATTCTTTCTTTTTTGTCGCCATGATAATTGAAGTACTTTTCTGTAGCATTTATATTCAAAGGCATTTATGTGTTTCTCAGCTGTTTTGTTAAGTGTCCAGGTCTCACAGGCATATGTTGCGATGGGAAAGATGCATGTCCTTAAAAATCTTATTTTTTTTAGTTATGTCTGTTCCTTTCCACAGATTTTTTTAGTTGTTTTACTTTCTGAAGAATGATAGATATCCTCCTTTTAATTTCCCTCATTGTATCTCCATTATTAGTTAGTAGTGATCCAAGATATTCAAAACTCTCCACTTCTTCCAATTTTTCCTCACTGATACATATTTCATCAGCATTGTTTGTTATGTCATGTGTCATCAATTTAGTCTTCTTCGCATTAAGATAGAGGTTTTGCTCTTCACTGTTTTTACAGGCTGACATAATTAGTATTTCAGTTCCTTTTTGTGTTGTGGAAAGTTATACTGTGTCATCAGCATACCTGATCTCTGGTATTTTATAACATGCAATTGTTATGGCATTGTAATATTCTTTGTCTATATCTTCTCTAATATTCCTCATTATATTATCAGTATACAAGTTAAATAGGTAAGGCAACAATATGCACTCCTCACGGATCCCTTGTTTTATGTCAAACCAAGTTGTTGTTTCACCATTTATTCTTACTGCTGCTTGTTGGTCTAGATACAGCAGTGATATTAATTGTATCAAATGTGTTGGAAATCCCATTTTTCCCATTATTTCCCAAAGTTTCTGGTGTTGTACACAATCAATTGCCTTTGAGTAGTCTATAAAAGATAAATATAGATTCACATTAAATTCTCTGCATTTCTCTATTATTAATCCTATATTGAATATGTGATCTATCGATCCTCTAAAACCAGCTTGGACCATACTGACTTCTTCTTCTATTTTCTAACGAAATCTACCCATTATGATTTTTAAAAGAATATTACTGGCATGACTAATCAGGGCAACAGTTCTGTAGTCTGTGTATAATTTCAGGTTACCCTTCTTTGGCAGTGGTATGAATACAGTTCTTTTCCATTCTTTTGGCCAAATACCCAAATGCCATATGTTTTTTACATAGTGCATGATATATTTTTTTATCTTGGTCATAAATATTAAATATATGAAACAGAGTAACAACACTTTAAATTATGCCACTGCTTGAACTAAATCAGATACACCGTATCAGGAAATACACGACAAAATATTTTAGTTACTTCATTTGTCAGTGACAGAAAGAATTCACATTTAATGAGAATAACATTTGCTCTTGGATAACTCTTGAACAATATTACACCTGGTGAATGACAAATATTAATGACATGGTTATTGACATTAAAACATCTGTAAGTTCAAGCTCGTGTACGGAGATACCGGAACTAATTCGGTTAAGAAAATTTAGTCAATGTCTATTACAATTTGGTTGTTTTTGTTTTAGTACGGTTGTCCTTAATCTTCCACAGTTTCTACAAGAGTGGCGAATCTTCTTGTTGTCAGAAGTATGTTTTGGATTCAGAAGTTTATATTTCATGCTACTTTATATTGACAGAAATATCAGTATATAAAAGCAATATGTGAAATATCTGTTCATGGATTAAAGACAAGAGAAAGACAATTTTACAATACCCAAAAACAAAACCATACCTTCCTGTCTATCCGCTTGAGCTGAGAAATGGAAGAATAGCAAGCAATGAAAGGAAAATAACAATTTAAACGTTCTTTTCATTATAAAATCAGTATTGAAATAGTAAATCGAGGAACAAAATAAAAAAAAAAACGATCATATCTGTGGAAATTAAAACAGAAACATAAATCATTAATGATGTAGCGATTTACAGTTGCTACACTCTGATTTTTGTACTGGGGAGACGGAATACAAATTTGGAGAAATTTTATGTAACAAACACTTGCCAAAAATCCTTCACCAACATCGAAACAAGTAATGCTAGTAAAGAAGTGTTCAGTAATTCGACGTGAATGAGAGAAAGTGCGATGTGCGAAAGATATAATACTAATAGATAACGATAAGGTGAGTCTGTTGGAATTATTAGATGTAGTATTAAATGAGAAGAAAGAACTCGCCATAGATAACGCAAGCAATGTCATGGAAGAAGAGCTCGTCTAAATCACTATTAAAGCACATTGATCAACCTTGAGATAAATGCATGCAAATAGATATCTGGGGCCCCAGGAGAGGACCTGAGATAATCAAAACATCAGAAAAAAAAGAATGGGGACAGAGGCCAAAGAAAACTAAGCGGAGAAAGTTGACAGAGTCAAACAGAATAGTTTCACCAATTTAGCTGATGAACAATTTCAAGGAATGAAATCTGTACCCATACGTCACCTTTTGATGATGATGATGATTATGATGATGATGATGATAATCATTATTATAACTACTGTGATTAAGTAAAGAAAATTATTCCATTATTTTACACTCCATGCAATATTTACTAGACAACTTATTGTATCCCTCTAACACAGTATCACACATTTTTACACAACAACGTAGTCATTTAGTTTCAGATTTAAAACAAAAACTTACCTCTGTGTGTAGCGTTTTGTGCTACACATCCAAAGGGGAAGTAATGCAAGGGAGATAACATTATAAATGATCTGTTACTATAGAGAATCGCATTTTTCACACTAGTTTCAGGCGTAAAATAAAATAATAATCATTTTTCTGTAAATGAAATCCGAAATATATCAGTTATATGTCCCAATCAGTAATTACGCCTATCTAGTTTTCCTGATGAGAAACTACTCATTTCTTGACTGGAATTAACATAAACCTTAACTAGTTAAATGAATAAGAAGCGGATGACCTGAGTGGTGTTTATGATAATGTAAATCTAGTGTCTTTAAACTATAACTGGTTTTTAGGAGACTGTCAAAATATTAAATGAATTCTGATAAGGAATTGTATTGATCAAAAACATGCGAAACAGACTTATAGCACTTTAAATTATATCACTAGTTGAACTAAATAAAAAAAAAACATTGTATCAGGAAATACATGACAAAATATTTGCTGTCACTGACAGAAATAATTCAGATTTAATGAGAATAACATTTGCCCTTAGAAAACTCTTGAATAATATTACACCCGGTGATTGATAGATTTAAATGACATCATTATTGCCATTAAAACACTTATAATTTGAAGGACGTCTTCGCAGTAACTGAAATTAATTTGATCAAGGAAAAGTTTATCAATATCGAATACAATATTTTATTTTTGCTTTAGTAAAGTTGTCCTTAAACTGCGACAGTTTCTTATAAGAGCAGCGAATATTCGAGTTTCCAAATGTATTTATAGTATCCAGAAGTTTATATTACATGTTATTTTACAGTCGCCAAAAATGTCAAAATATAAAAATAGTTTCTGAAATGTCTGTTCATGCATTAAAAAAGCAAATAATATTACGGTGCTTGAAGACAATAACGTACCTTCCTCTTTAGCCCTTTTAGCTGAAATATCGAAGAACGGCAAATAACGCCAGGAAAATAACAGCAAGTAGATTCTTGTCTTATAAAATAAGTACTAAAAAACTAAACTAATATGAAGAACACAATGAAAATATAATAATTTTTGTGTAAACGACAGGCGAAATACGAGGGGTGATTGATAAGTTCTCGCATAAGGTACAAATACTTGAAACGCACAGTTGATATTAGGTGCATTTGTAGATCAGGTTAATGTAAGATTAAACATCAAGTTTCAAGAAATTAACTGCAACCAATTTTTTTACAGTCTACTGAAGTGGTAAGGGGTGGCAGAAATTTAGAAAATGGATAAAATTACTCATCGAGCAGTCATTCGCTATCTCTGCATCAAGTGCTTGTCATCGAAGGAGATCCATGAGGATGTGGTAGAGACTCTAGGGGAGAGTGACCCTTCTTACAGCGCAGTGAAGAAATGGGCAGCTCAATTCAAACTTGGAAGCGAGAGTCTGGAAGATGATCCCCGTCCAGGAAGACCAATAACGGTAACCACGTATGCGCTGTGTTGTTGAGGGTCACATTAAACTCCTCTCGGATCTTGATAGCTCAACTCCCTGTCCGTCTCCACCAAGTTACACGTGATAATTACCTCATTTATCGCCTGATCCGTGAGATTATTCACTCCACCAACAGACAATTCTACCTGCAACTTTCTTCTCTCAAAAAGCAGAAACTTTCTGCTATCCGTCCCTCTACAGCCTCTCCCAGACCCACCACCGCTTCTGCCCCCACTAAGGTGGTTAGTATCCCTCCGGACATTCCTCTTTCAGATGATGAATTGTCTGTCCTGGGGAAAGGTTTACAGTTTGTTCCCCTCCGTCCTTCTGCTGACCAGTTCTCACTCCTTCAAGATGACTATCGTTTCCATTGCAGATTGCGTTTGAAGCTCCATTTCCAAGACGTGTCCCAACCTTCATCATCCCAATCCACTTCCGATGATGATCCTTTCTCTCGCTTCTCTAAACAACCATCCACCTGGACACCTTCAGCAGGACCGTCTCGTTCCTTGGACCTCTACATTGATCACGCTCTTCACGAAATCCGCAAGCTTCTCCTTCCCCGTGTACGACACTCTAACTTGACCCCCGGGGAGCAGCGTGCACTTTCACAACTTCAGCGCAGACGAGATATCGTGATCAAGAGTGCAGACAAGGGCGAGGCCATTGTTTGTTGGAAGAAAGGATTGTACATCCAGGAGGCCATGGGCCAGCTGAGCAACACTGAATTGTATGCCTCTCGCCCTCAAGATCAGACTCTGGCCAACAATCACCATGTTCAGCGGCAGAATCCATGACATGATAATGGAGGATCGACGAATTACTGAGCGGTACATTGCTATTGAGTTGGGCATCTCCCAGAAACGTGTTCATGCCATTATTCACAATGATCTTCAAATGACAAAGGTCTCTGCTCGATGGGTCCCGAAACTTCTTGGAGCTGATCAGAAACGACAGCGTCTCAACATGTCAAGAGACAATCTTGGCCATTTTCTGCAGATCCTGAAAAGTTTCTTCAGCAATATATGACTATGGATGAGACTTGGGTTAATCATTTTCAACCAGAAACCAAAGACCAGTCAAAGCAGTGGAAACATCATGGATCCCCACCTCCAAAGAAAGCAAGGGTGGTTCTTTCTGCAGGCAAAGTGATGGCTTCCATCTTTTGGGATTCAGAAGGTGTGCTATTGGTAGACTATCTTCAAAAGGGCATAACGGTCACCGGGGCCTTTTACGCTAATCTTGTGAAGCAACTGCATGTCAAAATGAAGAAAAGGCTTCGAGGGAAACTGACGAGAGGAGTCATCTTTCATCAAGGCAATCCTCCAGTTCACAAGTCGGTGGTGGCAGTAACTGCCATTCATGAATGCGGCTTCCAGCTTCTTGAACATCATCCTTATTCCACAGATTTGGCCCCTTCGGATTATTACCTGTTTACCAAACTCAAAAAGGAGCTCAGTGGTCGCAAATGTTCTTCAGATGATGACGTCATTCATAGCGTAAACAACTTTCTACTGTCACGAGATGCTGACTTCTACAAGAAGGGATCTGTATGCTCTAGGATCGTTGGACCAAGTGTATAAACTTGCAAGGGGACCATGTTGAGAAATAACCAAAAAATGTTGTCCACAAATAATCCGTTGTACCTTATGCCGAGAACTTATCAATCACCCCCCGTATATATCATTTACGGTTACTAATGTCTGATTTACGGTACTGAGGAAACATAATACAAACTTGCCGATCGTACTTTCTTATAATGTCATCAAGTAATACAACTTTGAGACAAGAAACAAAAGCAAGGATTTCCTGCCATAAACACTTGCCCAAACCTCCTCACCAACATCGAAATAAAATAATGCTTGTAAAGACAGTGTCATTAATTCAATGTGGAAGCGACAGAGTCCGATGTGCGAATGACACAGTACTAACAGAGAAAGCTAAAATGAATCTGCAGAAATTATTAGATATAGTATTAAAAGAAAGTGAGAAGAAAGAAAACAAGCCCTAAAAACACAAATAAAGAAACAATATCATGGAAGAAGATCTCATCTAAAATCACATGTAATGTATAAGAAAAAAACTTAAAGATAAGTGCATAAATATAAATATCTGTGGGCTCAAGTAATATTAGATGGGAGATGCAGCTCTTAAATCAAGAACAGAATATTCTACACTGAAACAGCTTTCAAACACATGAGAAACATTTGGTCTAATACACCTTTGTCACTGAATTTCAGAACAAAAAAATATTATCTCCCAGTTTACGCTTGGGAGATCGTTTTCGTCAACATCTTAACGATATTTCCGAGAGGCATGAGCAACTGTGGCAAAATACGTCTGCCAACGAAAACGGGAGATCTCTGTTAGTGCAATCTGCTCCTGTTCTTCTGATGTACGATCCCGGAAGGCTCTAGAACAGCGTCTTATTTTTCAAGGCTGGCTGTCTCCACCCAGCGAGAATTAACAATATATTCATCTTCCTTTAAACTTCTTTAGATTTCTACCTATTTTCTGCTATTTATACTCTACTTTTTGTGTTAGCTCCACGCATTTCGCTGCAGTTTTTCATTCATCAGTTTCACGTTATCTCCTAGCTCCCCCCGCCCCCACGTAGTCTAGCCATTATAAGGATTTTATTGCCTCCTGGTCTCTTTCCTGCTCCTCCTTATCACCCCTCCCCCAATATTGTTCTCTCCCTTTCACCGCTGCTGACATCCGATTGGTTGAAGTTGTTTTCCTTTATGGTCTCCCAGCCTCGTCTTTATTGCAATCATTTGCATATCCCTTGCGGAACTTTGCCTCCTTAACAGTTTTCCTGTAGACCTCTAGGTTGTAAGCAAGATGCCCTGCTGCTGATGCATCTCGAGGGCACATTGTTGTATTCTGTACCAGGAGGGATGCCACAAAAATAAGTTTTCCATTTGTTATTTTTTTCTTCATATTTATGTGCTGTATTGCATTGTTTTTGTATGTTCATTCATTTGCATGTCACCTGCGGAACTTTGCCTCCCAAACAGCACTCCTGTAGGCCTCTCGGTTGTGAGCAAGATGGCCTGCTGCTGCTGCGTCCATTTGCAGATCGTCAACGATTTCTTGCAGCCATCTTCGTTTTGATCTTCCTCTTTTTTCTTTTTCCCATTATGTATCCTTCCAATACGGTCATCTCTAAACTATCATGACGTTTAATGTGTCCAAAATATTTAAGTTTTCTCTCTTTAATCCTCTTTACTAGCCAGCCTTCTTCAATATTAAGTTCTTGTAGTATAAATATATGTGTTCTTTTTTGTGTCCACGATATTTGGAGAACTCTTCTGTAGCATTTACATTCAAAGGCATTTGTGTGTTTCTCAGCTGTTTTGTTAAGTGTCCAGGTCTCACAGGCATATGTTGCGATGGGAAAGATGCATGTCCTTAATAATCTTATTTTTGTAGTTCTGTCTGCTCCTCTCCACAGATTCTTTATTTATACATTGTTTTTGTATGTAATCCTTGAAAAAGACTCACGCCGAAATATTGGATGTTGTATGTTTTTCATTTATACATTATCATCTTACTCTCAAACATCTATTCGTTTTTGCTCACTTTGCTCACTTTCTCTATCGCTATGTAAAACTGAATCATACACCTCCATCTACCTTTATTTGTTAGGATGGGATGTATGCTAGTGTTATGCACTCCATTCTTTTGTCGGATAACAACCACTTCTTTAGACAACCACGAGAGAGGGCGGGGGGGGGGGGCGGATCTAGGTGTTAGATAATGTTTTATTTTCTCTTCTTCTTGGTAGCACCAACATTTTACTCTGAGTACAGTCTGACCTTCTATTTGAGTTAACGGAGATTGTGTTTTCCCCCACCGTGCAACTGTACGAGCAGTGCATAAGACTAGTGTCAGAGATAAGCCAGTAGGAAAAACGATCAAAAACTGTCAAAGAGTAAGATTTGAGCTGATGGAGCATATAAAAAACTGAAATCTTTGCTCAGATGGGATGGTACATAATGATGATTATGATGATGATGATGATGATGATGATGATGATGCCGGCGAAGAAAAATTATTCCTTTGTATTATGCTGTGTACAGTACATGTTAAAAAAATTAGTTTATCGATCTTATATAACATTCCACTTTATTACAAAACTACACGAGGTTAATAATGTATTATCTATATAGGAAAAAAAAATCTACAAATTCTCTGAATTAAAACATACCTTCCTCTGTAGCCTTTTCAGCTGACGATTCCAAAAGAATAAGTAACGCAAGGGAAATAACCGTATAAATGATCTGTTGCCATACAAAATCAGTTTTAACTCTCTAGCTTCAGGCGTATGATGAAATAAAATCATTTTTGTGTAAATGAACAAAGAAAATTTAGTTTTCTTTGCATTAAGATAGAGGTTTTGCTCTTCGCTGTTCTTATGGACTGACATAATTAGTTTTTCCATTTCTTTTTTGTGTCGTGGACAGTAATACTGTGTCATCAGCATATCTAATCTCTGGTATTTCATAAGCTCCAATTTTTATCTTATATCTTATATCCTTCCCGTGCCGTTAGACGTCACATAGGGCTCGCAAAGTAGTTCGCCAATTTTTCCTGTCTTCGGCGAGTTTTTCAACCTCATCAAAGGATTTTATGCCTGTTAACTTGGCCTCTCTTAATAATGTTCTCTTCAGAGTTTCACGCGGTCTGCCCCTTTTTCTTCGGCCTGTTGTGTTCCACTTGATAGCTTGTTTTCCAATTTTTATGGCATCGTAATATTCTTTGTCTACTTCTTCTCTAACATTCCTCATTATATTGTCAGTATACAAATTAAATAAGAAAGGTCACAAAATGCACCCACAAAAATGTGAAAGGTGTTATCCACTACATCTCTTAGCAGAATTCTATCCTGCCTTGAGGAATTGAGTCAAAGACAATCAGCAGATCTACGCAAATTTCACTGGAGGCAACATAAGTGTGCTTTTCTAAGAAGAGTGTTAGAACTACCATAACCAGCTAAGCTGCCTAATAGGGAACATCTAACACAAATAATCAAGAAATGAACGTAACTTGATTTAACAGAAAATGAAAGCCATCACTCATTGGAGATATATGAGATAAGGAGAGAGAGAGAGAGAGAGAGAGAGAGAGAGAGAGAGAGAGGAGATTTGAAATAATTATAACAACAGAAAAGATGGATGAGCAGAGTAGCACAGGAAAACCAGGAGAAAAAAATATCTTTGACTGTCACACAGCAAAAATTCACAAATTGAGCTGATGAATAATGCCAAGGAGTTCCCACGGCACTTGATGATGATGATGATGCTGATGACGGCGACGACGATGATGATGATGACGATGATGATATTTAAGAAAATGTATTCCTTTATTTTTTACTACATGCATTATTTACTATACAGATTAGTTTATCACTCCTATACAACAACTTAATTTTTTTCTGTTTTTTTTTTGGCAAAATTACACACATTAAATCATTTAAGTGTTTAAAAATCTACAAATTATCTAAAACATACCTTCCTGTGCAGCGTTTTCGGCTGAGGGATACAAAAGAACAAATAATGCAAGGGAAATAACCGTATAAATGATCAGGTGCCATACAAAATAGCTTTTCACACATTAGTTCCAGGCGTGTGATAAAATAGAAATTATTTCAGTGTACATGATATCAGAGATATATCACTCATGTTGTAGTGATTTGCATTTACTACTCTCTGCAAGGTCTAACAAAACTCACAGTGCAAAATACTTTTCTGTTAGCCACAATTAATCACTTCATTTATCAAGACAAAAGGAAGACATACTACATATCACATATACAAACACATTTAGACTATTGCTCAACAATCTGGGATGGTTGCTCGGTGTCAAATACAAAGAGGGCTTACTCACATAAAAAGCGACCAGTAAAGCTTATTAATGATAACGATCAAGAACAAGCAACTAACCACCACAATCGTTTCAAACTGCTGACTCTTAAGAACAGGTTCCTCTTCAACAAAGCCCAGTTGGTACATCAAACTCTTTCAATGCATTCTCCGCTTTATCTATGGGACATGTTTAAATTTAGCCCAAATTGCAGCCAATGCCTAAACAACATATATCTTCCAAAACCTAGACTTGATTTTTTACAAGAAAGGCTTTACTTATTCTGCTGCTCATCTTTGGAATACCCTCCCGTTCTATAAAAAAAATATAAACTATACTCCTTCCTACAACTACAAACTTTTCCAATATCTATTTGATGTCGACTACATGCCTCCATGAATCATAAAAATTAAAAGTTATTTTGAGACTGCTCTTACGGACACCGAATTCAGGTAATTGTTTATTCTGAATAGTACCGAAATATTGTTTGGAAGATTGTCATTTATATGTGTATGTAGTTACTTTGTCATTTATATGTTTATGTAGTTACTTTGTCATTTATATGTTTATGTAGTAATTTCTGTACCGAGTGAGTGGATAAGAGCGAAGTGTAAATGTTATTTTTTATTTTATTTCGTGTCTCTCAGTTTCAATGTTAATTATGTTGGTTATATGAGCAGCATATTTGTATAATGTCTGGAACAGAGTGAAAGTTGTATGATAGAGGACAGAATGCTATACGCGCCTGTATCCCCAATTCTTAACCCCTTTGAAATAAAGATCAATCAGTCAATCTGATTTCCTTACTGAGAAATTATTTATGTAATGACTGGAGTTGACTTACAACTTAGCCAGTTGAATGAAGAAGAAGCGGTTGATCCCAATCGAAATACATGATAAGTACATCTAATATCTTTAAATTATGATACATTTTTAGTGAGACAGTTCGCGAGATCGACCTTTCTCAATTATTTTATGAAATAAGAATTGGAAGGGGCAGGCCATTAAAAAAATATACAACTATTCGACACTAACTCTCTTGCCGGCGTAATCACGTGATTTCCGGTCTATGTGAGATTCATTTGCCGGCAGTCCAGGCGAAAACTTTTCCTCCAGGCCCTAGATAAGCCTCAGTCTTTTACCCAGGCTTTAGGCCTTGTAGAAGCCAGTCTCCACTAAAAGCAAGGCATAGCCTGCAGAATGTAGCTTGCTGTCCTCTGTTTTTGAGAAGTAGATAATCTTGTTGAAGGAGGAGATAACTTATGTTTCTGGGGGACGGGGGGATATCCATGTTTACGAGCAGATTACTCAGCAGATGTTTTAGGAATTGTTAGTAGCTGCCTTGTGGAATGATACAGAATTACGAACAGTTATTAATATGGTTATATGAAGAGTTCTAGCTAAATTTAGGACAGGTCTAACTAACATCACAATAAACCCTGTTGCCCTAAGCAACGATCCATTCATTTTATTCTACATGTTTGTGCTATTTATTATATTTGAGGTGGGGGGCTTAGGAGAATGAATTTTCTTGGGACGCGGGTCGGAACAAAATGATTACACAACCTGAGTTGCCCTCAGACAAAGGACTCGATAATAGTTCAAAATCCTCAGCTTCTAGAAAGACTCACAAATCCTCAGCCATGTCCCTACAATTTGTCCTGTCTACAAAGTCTCACAGCCACTACCACATTGTTGTCAACGACAACGTGTTCTTCATACATATCATCTCCTTATATCATATTAACGTCGTCATATCTCCCACCTCGCGCCCACATAAATATATTAGGGGGCAGTCAAAATATCAAATGAATGAATTATAAGACGTAATTATATTGATCATAAATATGCGAAACAGAATCATAACACTTCAAATTATGTAATTGCATGAACTTCATAGACTTTAAAAAGGCATTTGATAGCATACAGGGAGATTTATTGCGGAGAATGTTAAAAATATATGGAATACCTCCTAAAACTGTCAACATCGTTAGAGATCTCTACGATGGATATGTTTGTGCAGTTAAGGCAGAAGAAGGGATGAGCGAATGGTTCCAGATAGAAACAGCCGTGAAGCAAGGATGCTTACTCTCTCTCTTGCTTTTTGGAAATGCCATAGACTTCATTATGAGAAAATGCTCCACAGGTAAAACGGGCATTGATTGGTTATATTGGACCCAACTAGAAGATCTTGATTTTGCAGATGACATAGCTCTTACCAGTGGCAATGTGAATTCAATGCGAGAAAAAAATATACACTGTCTTCAATTCTAGTAAAAAAAAAACCTTGCAATTAACAAAGAAAAAAAAAACAGAAAATAATGAAACTTCTCATTAATCACAGAGGAAAAATATACGCTGAAGGAACAGCTGTTGAAGAAGTAAACCAATTTACAAACCCCCAACAGCTACATAGTTTGGATGGTGACAGCAGAAAGGAAGTTAGAATTAGAATTGCAAAAGCGGCATTGACCTTTGAGAATCTTGAAATCATAAGGCATTAGAAATTACAAAAACCAAGTTAAGATTATGTTATTAAAATGTGATATCCACCCTCATTTATGCATGTCAAAGCTGGAAAACCACTACAGAAATAAACAACAAATTAGACTATTTTGAGAACAAATGCCAGAGGAAGATAGTCGGTATAGAGTGGAACGAATTCAAGAACACTGCAAAGATAAGACAGATGAGCAAACAACAACCTGTCACATAGGTGTTCAGAAAATGAAGATGGACATGTGTTGGTCACGTAAAGAGAATACACAATCAGAGAATCCCTAAACAGGCTATCAAGTTGAACACAACAGGCTGAAAAAGAAGAGGTCGACCCGGTGAAACTATAAAGAGGACATTGTTAAGAGAGGCCAGTTTAATGAGCATAACATCCCTGGATGAGGTTGAAAAGCTCGCCGAAAACAGCCGAACTTAGCGAACTACCACATGAGCCCTGTGTGATGTTTAACGGTACGGGAAGGATGAAAAATGTAAGATGAACTGAATAGAATACACGCTAACAGGAAATACACAACAAAATATTTCAGTTTCTTCGGTTGACAGTGGAGAAATAATTCAAATATAATGAGAGTACCATGTGAATGTAATATAATGAGAGTAGCATGTGAATGTGAATATAATGAGAGTAGATTATGAATATGAATATAATGAGAGTAGATTGTGAATATAATAAGAGTAGCATGTGAATATAATGAGCGTAGCATGTGAATATAATGAGAGTAGCATGTGAATATAATAAGAGTAGCATGTGAATATAATGAGAGTAGCATGTGAATATAATGAGAGTAGTATGTGAAAATAATGAGAGTAGCATGTGAATATAATGAGAGTAGCATGTGCATTTAGCGAACTCTTGAACAGTATTACAATTGGTTAATGACAGACTTAAAAGACATCGTTACTGACTCTAAAAGATTTGCTTTCTGAAGCACGTGCACGCAGTTAGTGAAATTAACTTGGTTAAGAAATTTCTGCTCAATATCGAATCTAATCTTTTATTTTCGTTTTAGCACAGCTGTCCTTAGTCTTCTATAGTTTCTGAAAAGAGAAGGACACATTTTAGTTTTTTTTTTTTTCAAATGAATTTCTGGTACTCAGAAGTTTATATTACGTGGTATTTTATAGTGGATAAAATAACAAGTAATATGTGAAATATCTGTTCGTTCATAAAGACAAGAAAAACACGAAACTGTAATTAACGACAAAAACATTATATATTCCGTTTTAACGATTCTTGCAGGCATATCGCGGAATGGCAAGTAATGCAAGGGAAATAACCATATTAAAGTTTTTTCCTTATATAATCCATTTTAATACACTAATTTGAGGAACACAATGAAAAGGTAATAATTTATGTGTAAATAGAAACCGAAAAAGATATGACTTATGATGCACCCATTTACAGTTGCTACTCTCTGATTTCCGTACTAATAAACGAAATACAACTTCATGGATTGCACATTTCTGTAATGCCACCATGTAATACAACTTTATGGACTGTACACTCCTGTAATGTCACCACGCTATACAACTTTGAGACAGAAACAAAGACAGGACATTTTCAGCGAAAAGAATTTCCAAAGCTTTTTCACCAACAACGGTATAACGTAAAGGTAGTAAAGAAACCGTGAGGTAATTCGATGTGGATGCGACAAAGTGCAATGTGCGAATGAAATAATACTAATAGAGAGAGATTAAATGAGTCTGAAGAAATGATTAGATATTGTATTAAAATGAAAGTGAGAAGAAAAAAAAACTTCCCATGGAGAAGAAAGAAAACAAACAAGGAAGTACTAAACCAACTAGAAGTGAAAAGAGAAATATCGAAAATAAAAAAAGGACAAGAAATCTAAGATACTCTGGGCTTGTCAAGAGGCACAGTACTATACTGAAGACCCTCCTTGAGAGCAAGATCGAAGGGGAAAGAACAAGAGGACAACAGCGACATAGATGGATGGACAACATCAAGAGATGGACAGCGACATAGATGGGTGGACAACATCAAGAGATGGACAGCGACACAGATGGGTGGACAACATCAAGAGAAGGACAGCGACATAGATGGGTGGACAACATCAAGAGATGGACAGCGACATAGATGGGTGGACAACATCAAGAGATGGACAGGGACACGCTTGGCCGAATGTTCTAAGAAGACAAGAAACAGAGCAGAGTGGAGATGCAGTGCAGCCAGCCTTTCGTGGGAAGACGGCAAGAAATTATGATAATCACGAACTCATTTTTAATGTAGGGAAAAAAAACCTTGAGACAAGTGTATAAATTAAAATATCTCGGGACCCAAATAACATCAAACGGGGAATGCAGCTCTCAAACAAAGAACAGAATGTTCTAAGCTAAAACAGCTTTCAAACAAATGAGAAATATTTGCTCCAATACATCTCTGCCACTGATCATCAGAAAAAGAGTTATATCCTGCTCTGAGGAAGTCAATCATGGACAATCAACAAGTCGGTGCAAAGTTCACTAGAGACAATGGAGATGTTGTTTCTTAAAATAATGTTTAGAATGTCATAAACACCTAAGATGTCACACAAGGAATCTCTAACAAACGTAAAGAAGAAAGGAACCTAATTAAATCTAAAAGGAAATGTTAGTCATCATTCATTCATTCATTCATTCATTCATTGCATGTCTTTCGCGGAACTTTGCCTCTCTAACAGCTTGCTTGTTGACCTCTCGGTTGAAAGCAACAATGAATGACAGTCATCTTTCACCGGAGCATGAGAGGGCTTGAAAACATCAAAATAGCAGAATAGATAAATGGAAACATAATAATTAGTGCATACACGAAGCATGCAGTAAAACTGTGATACCAAAATGTATAAACTAGGGAAAAATGCTTCTTATATCCTTCCCGTGCCGTTAAACGTCACATGGGGCTCGTAAGGTAGTTCGCAAATTTTTCTTGTCTTCAGCGCGTCTTTCAACCTCATCAAAGGATTTTATTCCTGTTAATTTGGCCTCTCTTAACAATGTCCTCTTCAGAGTTTCACGCGGTCTGCCTCTTTTTCTTTGGCCTGTTGTGTTCCACTTGATAGCTTGTTAGACAACTTATTTTATCACTGCAACACAACATCCCTCTTTATAACAATACTACGCGAGGTTAATCAGTTATTTTCATTATTAAAAAAAACCTCTACAAATTATCAAAAGGAAAACATACCTTGCTGTGTAGAGTTTTGGGCTGCGGCATCCAAATAAGAAAATCAAATAAGGGAGATAATCGTATAAATAATGTTGCCATATAAAATCTTAACCAAATAAAGATTATTCAATTCAAATGTAATATCCACCCTCATTTATGCATGTGAAAGCTGGAAAACAACTAAAGAAATAGACAAGAAATTAGACTATTTTGAAAACAAATGCCCAAGGAAAATACTCGGTATAAAGTAGAATGAATTCAAGAACAACGCAGAGATCAGACAGATGAGCAAACAATAACAACCTGTATCATGTTTGATCATAAAAAGAAGATGGATATATGTCGGTCATGTGATGAGAAGAAACAATTAGAGAATCCCTAAACAAGCTATCAGTGGAACACAACAGGCCGAAGAAAAAGAGTTCGACCACGTGAAACTCTAAAGCGGACATTGTTAAGAGAAGCCAGTTCAGTGGACATAAGATCCCTTGATGAGATTGAAAAACTAACCGAAGACAAGACATCTTGGTGAACTACCATGCGGGCCCTATATGACGTTTAACGGCACGGGAAGGATGTAAGATGTAAGATATAAAATCATTTTTCACACACTTGTTTAGGTGTATAATGAAATAATCATTATGTGTAAGTGAAATCCGAAATACGAGATATCAGTAATGAAGTATCGATTTTCAGTTACTATTATCTTATTTCCCTACTGAGGAACTTTTCATTTGTTGATGGGAGATAACATAAAAGTTAGCTAGTTCTAAACGAATAAGAAGCGGTTGCTCCAAACAAGATATATATGAAAAAGCAGATCTACTGCCTTTATATCGTAATACGTTTTTAAGAGACTGTCAAAATATCAAATGAATTCTGATAAGCAATTTTATTGATCAAATATTTGAAACAGAATCATAACACTTTCAGTTATGTCACTGCTTGAACCAAATCAAAGACACCGTAATATAAACCACGTGATAAAGTATTTCCAACGTTATTCTCTTTTGTTTTATTCTGTCCGTTGCAGGCGTAATTCAAATAAAATGAGGTTACCCTTGATTGTATTTAGAGGTTTCATAACCAGTATTACACCTGGCGGATGACAGACTTTAAGGACAATCTTCAGATATACTTTGTTCGTACCAGTGTGTGTGATTGGCTCCATCAGAAGAGTAGATAGTGGGTGTAGGAAAGGAAGGCGGAGCACATATGGGAGGAATGTTTAGAGTTCCGGGAAGCCATTCTTTGATTACAGATTTACTAATTCGCTGTTCGTAAAAGGGTTTTCTTGTAGTTTGGATATTTCCATTACTCTTTGGTGTCCCCTCCATTAACCACCTCAAAACGAGCTTAGCAGGCAGCACAGAGATCCCAGGCGCGTGCATCTGTTTCTATGGTAGATTTCCTAGAATTTTCTTTAGCTTCCTGCCTTCTGGTCTACTGTTTTTCTGTGGTCGCTTTAATAGAATTTTGCTCAGCCATCTTCCGTCTGGACTAATCTGTTTTGCGAATTAAAACTGTAGATTGATTTTTAACATGTTCGACAATGGACGTTCCATCTCAATAAGTGGAGACCAATGAAATTTTATTGCTAGAGGATTCATGAGAGGAAATTCCTCCTACTTCCTGTGCGATTCTAACCCTCAACCTCCAAGACTCGAGACGAACGTTTAAATCTGAACCACACAGTCCTCTATATTTCTGATAAGCCGGATGTTCCAAAGGTTCCTCTCAGTCCCCTAGATTTCTGATAAGCCTTATGTTCTAAAGGTTCTTCTCAGTCCCCTAGATTTCTGATAAGCGGGATGTTCTAAAGGTTCCTCTCAGTCCCCTAGATTTCTGATAAACGAGATGTTCTAAGGATTCCTCTCAGTCCCCTAGATTTCTGATAAGCGGGATGTTCTAAAGGTTCCTCTCAGTCACTTAGATTTCTGATAAGCGGAATGTTCTAAAGGTTCCTCTCTGTCCCCTAGATTTCTGATAAGCGGGATGTTCTAAAGGTTCCTCTCAGTCCCTTAGATTTCTGATAAGCGGTAAGTTCTAAAGGTTCCTCTCAGTCCCCTAGATTTCTGATAAGCGGGATGTTCTAAAGATTTCTCAGTCCTCTAGATTTCTGATAAGCGGGGTGTTCGAAAGGTTACTCTCAGTACCCTAGATTTCTGATAAGCGGGACGTTCTAAATGTTCCTCTCAGTCCCTTAGATTTCTGATAAGTGGGATGTTCTAAGGATTCCTCTCAGTCCCTTAGATTTCTGATAAGCGGGATGTTCTAAACGTTCCTCTCAGTCCCCTAGATTTCTGATAAGCGGGATGTTCTAAAGGTTCCTCTCAGTCCCCTAGATTTCTGATAAACGGAATGTTCTAAAGGTTCCTCTCAGTCCCCTAGATTTCTGATAAGCGGGATAAGTTGTTAGACAACTTATTTTATCACTGCAACAGAACATCCCTCTTTATAACAAAACTACGCAAGTTTAATCATTTATTTTCATTATTGAAAAAAAACTCTACAAATTATCAAAAGGAAAACATACCTTGCTGTGTAGAGTTTTGGGCTGTGGCATCCAAATAAGAAAATCAAATAAGGGAGATAATCGTATAAATAATGTTGCCATATAAAATCTTATTCAAGTAAAGATTATTCAGTTCAAATGTAATATCCACCCTCATTTATGCATGTTAAAGCTGGAAAACAACTAAAGAAATAGACAAGAAATTAGACTATTTTGAAAACAAATGCCCAAGGAAAATACTCGGTATAAGTGGAAAGAATTCAAGAACAACGCAGAGATCATACAGATGAGCAAACAACAACAACCTGTATCATGTTTGATCATAAAAAGAAGATGGATATATGTCGGTCATGTGATGTGAAGAAACAATTAGAGAATCCCTAAACAAGCTATCAATGGAGCACAACAGGCCGAAGAAAAAGAGTTCGACCACGTGAAACTCTAAAGCGGACATTGTTAAGAGAAGCCAGTTCAGTGGACATAAGATCCCTTGATGAGATTGAAAAACTAACCGAAGACAAGACATCTTTTTGAACTACCATGCGGGCCCTATATGACGTTTAACGGCACGGGAAGGATGTAAGATGTAAGATATAAAATCATTTTTCACACACTTGTTCATTTTCCCTACTGAAGAACTTTTCATTTGTTGATGGGAGATAACATAAAAGTTAGCTAGTATTAAACGAATAAGAAGCGGTTGCTCCAAACAAGATATATATGAAAAAGCAGATCTACTGCCTTTATATCGTAATACGTTTTTAAGAGACTTTCAAAATATCAAATGAATTCTGATAAGCAATTTTATTGATCATAAATATTTGAAACAGAATCATAACACTTTCAGTTATGTCACTGCTTGAACCAAATCAAAGACACTGTAATATAAACCACGTGATAAATTATTTCCAACGTTATTCTCTTTTGTTTTATTCTGTCCGTTGCAGGCGTAATTCAAATAAAATGAGGTTACCCTTGATTGTATTTAGAGGTTTCATAACCAGTATTACACCTGGCGGATGACAGATTTTAAGGACAATCTTCAGATATACTTTGTTCGTACCAGTGTGTGTGATTGGCTCCATCAGAAGAGTAGATAGTGGGTGTTGGAAAGGAAGGCAGAGCACATACTGGAGGAATGTTTAGAGTTCCGGGAAGCCATTCTTTGATTACAGATTTACTAATTCGCTGTTCGTAAAAGGGTTTTCTTGTAGTTAGGACATTTCCATTACTCTTTGGTGTCCCCTGCATTAACAAACTCAAAACGAGCTTAGCAGGCAGCACAGAGATCCCAGGCGCGTGCATCTGTTTCTATGGTAAACTTTCTAGAATTTTCCTTAGCCTCCTGCCTTCTGGCCTACTGTTTTTCTGTGGTAGCTTTCCTAGAATTTTGCTCAGCCATCTTCCGTCTTTACTAATCTGTTTGCGAATTAAAACTGTAGATTGATTTTTAACATGTTCGAGATTGGACATTCCATCTCAATAAGTGGAGACCAATGAAATTTTATTGCTAGAGGATTCATGAGAGAAAATCCCTAAAACTTCTTGTGGGATTCTAACCCTCAACCTCCAAAGCTCGAGACGAACGTTTAAATCTGAACCACACAGTGCTCTATATTTATGATAAGCCGGATGTTCTAAAGGTTCCTCTCAGTCCCCTAGATTTCTGATAAGCGGGATGTTTTAAAGGTTCCTCTTAGTCCCTAGATTTCTGATAAGCGGGATGTTCTAAAGGTTATTCTCAGTCCCTTAGATTTCTGATAAGCGGGATGTTCAAAAGGTTCCTCTCAGTCCCCTAGATTCTGATTGATAAGTGGGATGTTCTATAAGGTTCCTATCAGTAGCTTAGATTTCTGATAAGCGGGATGTTCTAAAGGTTCCTCTCAGTCTCCTTGATTTCTGATAAGCGGGATGTTCTAAAGATTACTCTCAGTTCCCTAAATTTGTGATAAGCGGGGTGTTCTAAAATTTCTCCTCAGTCCCCTAGATTTCTGATAAGTGGGATGTCCTAAAGGTTCCTCTCATTCCGCTAGATTTCTGATAAGCGGGATGTTATAAAGGTTCTTCTTAGTCCCCTAGATTTCTGATAAGCGCGATGTTCTAAAGGTTCCTCTCAATTCTCTAGATTTCTGATAAGCGGGATGTTCTAAAATTTCCTCTCAGTTTGCTAGATTTCTGATAAGCGGGATGTTCTAAAGGTTCCCCTCAGTCCTACAGATTTGATAAACGGGATGTTCTAATGATTCTTCTCAGTCCTCTAGATTTCTAATAAGCGTGATGTTCTAAAGGTTCCTCTCAGTCCCCTAGATTTCTGATAAGCAGGACGTTCTAAAGGTTCCTCTCAGTCCCCTAGATTTCTGATACTCGGGACGTTCTAGAAGTTCCTCTCAGTCCCTTGCATTTGTGATAAGCTGGATGTTCGAAAGGTTCCTCTCAGTCCCCTAGATTTCTGATAAGTGGGATGTTCTAAAAGTTCCTCTCAGTCCCCTAGATTTCTGATAAGCGGGATGTTCTAAAGGTTCCTCTCATTCCCCTAGATTTCTGATAAGCGGGATGTTATAAAGGTTCTTCTCAGTCCCCTAGATTTCTGATAAGCGCGATGTTCTAAAGGTTCCTCTCAATTCTCTAGATTTCTGATAAGCGGGATGTTCTAAAATTTCCTCTCAGTTTGCTAGATTTCTGATAAGCGGGATGTTCTAAAGGTTCCCCTCAGTCCTACAGATTTCTGATAAACGGGATGTTCTAATGATTCTTCTCAGTCCTCTAGATTTCTAATAAGCGTGATGTTCTAAAGGTTCCTCTCAGTCCCCTAGATTTCTGATAAGCGGACGTTCTAAAGGTTCCTCTCAGTCCCCTAAATTTCTGACACACGGGACGTTCTAAAAGTTCCTCTCAGTCCCTTGTATTTCTGATAAGCTGGATGTTCTAAAGGTTCCTCTCAGTCCCCTAGATTTCTGATAAGTGGGATGTTCTAAAAGTTCCTCTCAGTCCCGTAGATTTCTGATAAGCGTAATGTTCTAAAGGTTCCTCTCAGTCCCCTAGACTTCAGATAAGCGGGATGTTCTAAAGGTTCATCTCAGTCCCGTAGATTTCTGATAAGCGGGATGTTCTAAAGGTTCCTCTCAGTCCCCTAGATTTCTGATATGCGGGATGTTCTAAAGGTTCCTCTCAATCCCCTAGATTTCTGATAAGCGGGATGTTCTAATAGTTAATCTCAGTTTCCTAGATTTCTGATAAACTGGATGTTCTAATGATTCTTATCAGTACTCTAGATTTCTAATAAGCGTGATGTTATAAAGGTTACTCTCAGTCCCTTAGAGTTCTGATAAGCGGACGTTCTAAAGGTTCCTCTCAGTACCCTAAATTTCTGACACACGGGACGTTCTAAACGTTCCCCTCAGTCCCTTGTATTTCTGATAAGCTGGATGTTCGAAAGGTTCCTCTCAGTCCCCTAGATTTCTGATAACCGGGATGTTCTAAAGGTTCCTCTCAGTCACCTATATTTCAGATAAACGTAATGTTCTAAAGGTTTCTCTCAGTCCCATAGATTTCTGATAAGCGGGATGTTCTAAAGGTTCCTGTCAGTCCCCTAGATTTCTGATAAGCGGGATGTTCTAAAGGTTCCTCTCAGCCCCCTAGATTTCTAATAAGCGGGGTGTTCTAAAGTTTCTCCTCAGTCCATTAGATTTCTGATAAGCGGGATGTTCTAAAGGTTCCTCTCATTCCACTAGATTTCTGATAAGCGGGATGTTCTAAAGCTTCTTCTCAGTCCCCTAGATTTCTGATAAGCGCTATGTTCAAAAGGATCCTCTCAGTCCCCTAGTTTTCTGACAAGCGGGATGTTCTAAAGGTTCCTCTCAGTCTCCTAGATTTCTGATAAGCGGGATGTTTTAAATATTCCTGTCAGTCCCCTAGATTTCTGATAAACGGGATGTTCTATAGGTTCCTCTCAGTCCTCTAGATTTCTGATAAGCGGGATGTTCTAAAGGTTCCTTTCAGTCCTCTAGATTTCTGATAAGCGGGATGTTCTAAAGGTTCCTCTTAGTCCATAGATTTCTGATAAGCGGGATGTTCTAAAGGTTCCTCTCAGTCCTCTAGATTTCTGATAAGCGGGATGTTCTAATGGCTCCTTTTAGTCCCTTATATTTCTGATAAGCTGGATGTTCTAAAGGTTTCTCTCAGTCCCTTGATTTCTGATAAGCGGGATGTACTAAAGGTTTCTCAGTCCTCTAGATTTCTGATAAGTGTGATGTTCTAAAGGTTCCTTTCAGTCCCTAGATTTCTGACAAGCGGGACGTTCTAAAGGTTCCTCTCAGTCCCCTAGATTTCTGATAAGCGGGATGTTCTAAAGTTCCTCTCAGTCCCCTAGATTTCTGATAAGCGGGATAAGTTTTTAGACAACTTATTTTATCACTGCAACACAATATCCCTCTTTATAACAAAACTACGGATGGTTAATGATTTATTTTCATTATTAAAAAAAAACTCTACAAATTATCAAAAGTAAAACATACCTTGCTGTGTAGAGTTTTGGGCTGCGGCATCCAAACAAGAAATCAAATAAGGGAGATAATCGTATAAATAATATTTCCATATAAATCTTAACCAAGTAAAGATTATTCAATTCAAATGTAATAGCACCCTCATTTATGCATGTGA
>CM019701.1:41877131-41888334 GCA_009760885.1 Achatina immaculata | reverse complement strand
CCCCCCATGCCGATGGGTGCTGAACTTGGACTTAAACGGCATTTGGAGTGTCACTATCCATCTTAGCGACCCCAAAAGCTATGGAATCGACACTAATATCGGTCATTTTCGATTATTTTTACATGTCACCCCCATCCCATCTCATCCCTAGGGCCCCCATGTCTTTTGGGGGCTGAATTTTGACTTAAACGGTATCAGGAGTCTCACTATTCATCTCAGAGACACCGAAAACTATGGATTCGACACTAATATCGTTACTTTTCGATTATTTTTACATGCCACCCCGACCTCTTCGTGTCATAGGGGTATCCAGGATGATCTAACCCCCTCGGTGCACTGTCCAGATTGTAGGTCATATGTGTGCCAAGTTTGGTTGAAATTGCTCCAGGCGTTCCATCGTGATGCTGGAACATACATACAAACATACATACATACATACATACATACATACTTTCATATATATATATATATACATATACATATATGAGAGAGAGAGAGAGATTTTAATGAGGGTTTCAACCTTAAAAGGTCGTCATCAGCTGTTCTCGGTCCTGAAAGGCCGCCCACAACTGCTTATCAGACGGAAAGGCTGTCCACGGCCAGGGAAAAAAAACACACACAACTTAAAAAATACTGTTTTAAAACATATACATGCATACATAAGAGGCCGCCGTAGTAAAGCTGAGATATAAATTGCTGGAAGCTTCATGAAGCTAGCAGCATCTTTATCCATGCCACTAAATTAACAGTTTTAACGTTTCCATACACGTTTATGCAACTCTCACGCACACTATATTCTAGGCTTAACAACTCGTATATTTCTCTGTATGAATTCAGTCACGTGCTGGTCTCACTATTTCTCACTGGCCTTGTAAATTATCATTTCCTCAGAGGCGTGTTCAAGCAAGGTCTGACAGCCATCATGGGGGCTACTGGCTCAGGAAAATCAACGTGAGTGTCCCGGTTGTAATTGTTCCTCCAGTGATTATAGTTTATATACGTCTCTGTCTTGTGTACATGTGGTGACGTGTGTTTGCTGCCATATATACATATATATGGTACTGTCACGTCATACTTGTGAGAATGGGGGTCCATTCGGTGCTGGAGGTCATTCTCTGTTTTAAGAGGGACTCATATTGGATAAAAATAGAATGTCTAATCACTAGTGCGGAGGGGGGAGGGAAAGGAGTGCTTTGCCATGGCTTATAAAAGTTCCTACTGGGGACTCTGCTGTCATGTACGCATGCTGTCATGTGTGCTTGCTGTCATGTGTGCTTGCTGTCATGTATGCTTGCTGTCATGTGTGCTTGCTGTCATGTGTGCTTGCTGTTATGTGTGCTTGCTGTCATGTATGCTTGCTGTCATAAATCTACCGTCACACATGTTTACTTGCTTACTCTATTGTTATTTCCCGTCAAGTATAATTGCTGCCATATAAACATTGTTGTTACGTATACCAGTTATCATCTATTCGCTGGTATCTTGCATACTTGCTGTCATGTGAGGTTGGTATTATGTATACTTTCTGTCATGTGTACCCTGATATCGTGTGCACTTGCTGTAATGTGTACCTTGGTATTATGTGTGCTTACTATCATGTGTACCATGTTATCGTGTGTATTTACTATCATGTATACCATGATATCATATGTACTTACTATCATTTATACACTGGTGTCGTGTGTAATTACTATCATGTATACCCTGATATCGTGTGTATTTGCTGGCATGCAGATATTGTTGTTATATATTCAGTGATCGCGTTAACCAGCAAATACTGATAAATTACCGAAAAATAAAAAAGCAAAACCCTAAAACACTGGAGCTCGTCGATTACCGTTGCAGGCTTACATTACCAGAAACTGAAAACACTTTTCTGCTGACGCTACTGTAAGATTGGGGAGGGCGAATTTGATTCAGAATTATTTCGCCGTCTCAAATTTCCTGTTGTAGTCCAATGTCGCGACATCCTTTTCATGGCACAGTCGCTGAAGAAATGGCTTCCCTCTGTAGCTGGGTCTCAAGGCTAAAGTTTTGCTGATATTAAGTCAATGTCTGGCGGTGCTAGTTCTGAAGTTCATTAGAAGATCTTCGGCGTCTCGGATCTGCCGTGCTTTGTTTTAACAGATGAACGTACTTGTCGTGTCTTGGCGACCTGGCAGTTAAAGGAGCATAAATGATTTGATGAAGGTGATGATGATGAAGATGATGATGACTATAAGGATAAAAAAATAATATTCAAGACTGTAACAGAGACGACAAAGATGATAATGAATATATTTATAATGTCGATTACAGTGATGATGATGATGATGATAATGATGATGATGATGATGATGATGATGATGATGTGTTATCATGTCGAGAAAAGACTGTAGGTGAACGAAACAGAAATAAAAGTAAAGTTTTTATTATTTGTTGTTTATGATATGAAGAAATGTGAAGAAATGCAATCTTCTTCTTCTTCTCCTTCAAACTCCCTGGAACTGTGTGCTGATGTTATTTGCAGCCGATGCTGTGGACATACTGAAGCACTGCTTAGTGTCTGAATAGAAGTGCGTCATGGCAGATTTCTTCAGTCTCAAAATGGGAGTACTTCCTGCAAGCTATTTCTTCACTCTCTGAATAGGCCTGCGTCATGGCAGATTTCTTCAATCTCTGAATAAGAGTGCGTCATGTCGGATTTCTTCAGTCTCTGAATGGGAGTGCGTCATGTCGGATTTCTTCAGTCTCTGAATAGTAGTGCTTCATGGCAGATTTCGTCAACCTCTGTATGGGAGTTCGACGTGGTATATTTCGTCAATCTCTGTATGGGAGTTCGACGTGGTATATTTCTTCAGTCTCTGTATGGGAGTTCGACGTGGTATATTTCGTCAATCTCTGTATGGGAGTTCGACGTGGTATATTTCTTCAGTCTCTGTATGGGAGTTCGACGTGGTATATTTCTTCAGTCTCTGTATGGGAGTTCGACGTGGTATATTTCTTCAGTCTCTGTATGGGAGTTCGACGTGGTATATTTCTTCAGTCTCTGTATGGGAGTTCGACGTGGTATATTTCTTCAGTCTCTGTATGGGAGTTCGACGTGGTATATTTCTTCAGTCTCTATATGGAAGTTCGACGTGGTATATTTCTTCAGTCTTCCGTGGCGGATTTCTTCGGTCTTTGAATAGGAATGCGTCATGCAGCTAATTCTTCAGTCTCTGAATTGGAGTGCACCATGGCATCTATTTCTTAAGTCTCTGAATGCATTTTTTTCCATTTATACATTCTCATCTTGCTCTCATACATTCTATTCGTTTTTTCTCACTTACTCACTCCCTCTGCCACCTTCTAAAATTGCATAAAGCACCTCTATCTACTTTTATTAATCTCTGGTGTATGTTTTTAAAGAGAAAATCTGATAGCAAACCAGGGACAGTGATTGTGTATGGCTTATTATTAACAAGACACTCAACTGTACGTTAGACAAAAAGATCATTGTGTATGCTACGGTTCAGAAACAGAGAAATGTACAGATTTTTAAAAAAATTTTAAATACACAATAAACTGAGGAACTGCTGAATGTGTTTTCAATCAGTTGGTACAAGTAATGAAAGAACGAAGAATTAAAAACAGACAGGTAGCTGGACTAGGGTCAGACGGGAGCAAGTGTCATGACCAGCAGACATACAGGTCAGAAAGGTAGTTGGACTAGGGTCAGACTGAGCAAGTGCTATGACCAGCAGACATACAGGTCAGAAAGGTAGTTGGACTAGGGTCAGACTGAGCAAGTGTTATGACCAGCAGACATACAGGTCAGAAAGGTAGTTGGAATAAGGTCAGACGGAGCAAGTGTCATGACCAGCAGACATACAGGTCAGAAAGGTAGATGGAATAAGGTCAGACGGAGCAAGTACTATGACCAGCAGACATATGTGACAGACAGGTAGCTGGACTAGGGTCAGACGGGGCAAGTGCTATGACCAGCAGACATACAGGACAGAAAGGTAGTTGGAATAAGGTCAGACGGGGCAAGTGTTATGACCAGCAGACACACAGGTGTCGTCTTCACTTCACCCTACTTTACTTCATGTGCACTATGTAACCCATCGTATAGCACTGACGACTAAAGATGCTACTTTTGAAATAGACTCGGCGGCTTATTGTTCTTGCAATAATTCTTTAAGCTTTACCGATCTTCTGGCAACAGAACTCATCGATGAAAAGAAATATGTGACGCCCTTGGTAACGTTGACTATCTTTCATTTAAACTGAAAATTAAAGTTTTGGCTGTGCTGTTGACGCCATACAAAATGTGTACAAGGAAATAGTTTAGAGGGAAGACTGAAGAGTGAAGAAGACTAATAAAGAAGAGAACCAACGATAGAATCAGGTGGCTACAGGGTTACTGCATAAATGTAAAATATATTCATTCCTTGCTAGGACATACATGATTTGTTATGTCATTCTAGTGGTACGGAAACTCAGTCTGACACTACAGTGAATCTATCAACAGTGGAACCTATGATAAACAGTAACAAAACTGCACTCCATACTTTACTGAAAACTCCTGGCTCAAAAGAAAAGGAGTTGGCTGAAAATTGGATAATGAAGGTTCTTTTTTGGACGATGTGACACTGACAAGTTTAAAAAAAAAAATAAAGGTAACCCTGTCATGCCTTAGAGGCACATAGGGATATGGTGTTAGTGCCCATATTTTCCTTGACCTGTCAGCACACTAGAGGGTGATATGGTCAGTATCACGCCTGCCCGCTGACAAGTTTAAATATTTGACAAATATTTCAAAAAGAGTCAGGCAATATTTTATTCAAGAACTGTTTGACTATTTCAGCTGCAGGATTTTCTACAAACCAAATTACTGTCGTTTCTTTCTGACAAAACTGACTTAGAGCGATACCCTTCTGTCGGAAATGAACTTGATCTGTATCTGACAAACGAGTTTAGGTCAGTACGCCACAGTCATAAGTGAGCCCAGAGTTTTACAAGATTTCCAAGAGCCTAAACACAGGTTGCTGGGGTACAGTCTAAACACAGGTTGCTGGGGTATAGTCTAAACACAGGTTGCTGGGATACAGTCTAAACACAGGTTGCTGGGGTACAGTCTAAACACAGGTTGCTGGGGTACAGTCTAAACACAGGTTGCTGGGGTACAGTCTAAACACAGGTTTCTGGGGTACAGTCTAAAAACAGGTTGCTGGGGTACTGTCTAAACACAGATTGCTGGGGTACAGTCTAAACACGGGTTTCTGGGGTACAGTCTAAACACAGGTTTCTGGGGTACAGTCTAAACACAGGTTGCTGGGGTACAGTCTAAACACAGGCTGCTGGGGTACAGTCTAAACACAGGTTGCTGGGGTACAGTCTAAACACAGGTTGCTGGGGTACAGTCTGAACACAGGTTGCTGGGGTACAGCCTAAAAACAGGTTGCTGGGTTACGGTGTATACATCTTTGAAACAGCTTGTGCAGCTTCTTCTTCTTCGTTCGCTTCTACCACCAAGACCGTCCTATGATCCTACTGAATTTACTCCTGTGGTCCCCCGTGTGGTCCCCGAAAGGACCACACGAGATCCCCGAGAGGACCACACGAGGTTCAGAGTATCTCAGGGCTTTAGCCTGTATTCTTGGTGGGTCTCAGAAGCAGGATTGCGTGACACCGTGGTTTTCGTTGCACCAGTTTAGTCTAGAGTTGGACTTTCTCACCGGAAGACCTCGACGTGTTTATCAGTGCATCCCCGCTGGGTGAGAGGTGGTAGCCCACCCAGGCCAGAGTTGGACTTTCTCACCGGAAACCCTCGACGTGTTTTGAGATACCCGTGTATCACCGCCGGGTGAGAGGTGGTTGTCCATCCAACCCAGTGTTGGACTTTCTCACTGGAAAACCTCAGCGTGATTAGGATACGCATACATCCCCGCTGGGTGAGTGGTGGTTGCCTATCTAGACTGCCCTGATCCAGTGTCTCCGACTTCAGCATTTTGCGGTCGTGGCCGCTACCCTTCCTAGTTGTGACCAGGATGGAGCTTTTGTCCAGGAGGACGAGTCCTCGCCGCTAGTGACTTCCACCCCTGGGTTGAGCCGGTTTAGGCATTTCCCAGTATGGGCGTGTTTGGGACGGGACCGACCTCTGGGGCAGAGGTACCGTGACATGCGTAGCCTTCAAGTTTCACTCCTGGTGTGTGCCGGTTTAGGCATATTTCACCAGTGTAGGTGTATTCCGGACGTGGCCGGCCTCTAGAGCAGAGGCACCGTGGTATGTATAGCTCTCGCAGCGATACTACTGGACATACCGATTAAACTTCACTTTATCCTTTCCACCACCTTTTCACATCGGCGCCGCACAGCAACCTTTATTTCTTTTCCGCATTTTCTTCCTTGACCGGGAGGAGCTTCACTCCACGCGCGGCATTCGAAGAGTCTCGCCAGCAGTGTCTTAACTTCTTGGTTAAGCCGGTTCATGCATTTCACCCGATATGACTGCACTCAGGACGTGGCCGACCTCCAGACCAGAGGTGCCGTGATTTGACTGTTTGCTTCGCTTTATCCTTTCTACCACCTTTTCCACAGTGATGCCGCGCGGCAACCCCATTTGCACCTTTCTTCATTGGCCGTGAGGAGCACCGCTCCAAACAAGGCAGTTGAAGAATCTCGCCAGCAGCGGTACATGTGCAGCTGAATTTAATAAATAAAAATTGGCTGTACAGTTTTCAGATTTTTGGAGCATTAACCCAGATACTTTGTTATCCCTGTGTCTAGTATGCCTGTGTCTATTATTCCCGTGTGTAATGTTCATGCTGAGAGGGGCTTCAACTTATACAGCCTAGTAAAAAAGCAACCACAGAAATCGGTTGAAAAATAATCGAGCCAGTAGGCAATGGTGCTTAATTTATATAGAGGTGATTCAGCCAGGTGTGGATTTTGTTCGGCATGTTAGCGTTGTTTAAAGATCCCATCAAATAAGATTTTAAGAATTCCCACTTTTCTAATGTGGGTTTAATCTTGCATTAAAAAAAAGTATAAGGTGTGAACTTTACTTGATAAAAACGGAATTCATGGCAGGGAAAAAAGGGGGTACATCTGTACCGGTTTTTAAAAAATCCTAACGCGATCATTGCTTATATTGCTGTCATGCATAGCTAATCTCTCATGCCACACAGTCATGTATAATGCTGTCACTCATAGCTCCTCTCTCATGCCACATGATATGGTCTTAGCGTCCATAATTTCCTTGACCTGTCAGCTCCATTAAAAGCTAAGAAGGAATTTCTACATTTAAGTGGCTGTGATATATCCGGCTGAGTTTGAACCATCGACCTAAACGTGCCTGGGATAACATGAGAATTTGAATAAGAAAACGATTTCACACATCAATGAACACGACCTTTGTGTTCAAATTTAGTCAGTGCTTTCAAAAACGCCTTCACTTACCATATTATGAAGACTTTGCGTACCGTATTTTTTAATTGCAAAAAATAACGAGATATCTTTGTGAGGTTTGATACCAATCTGATTGGTTAATAGTAAAGAGGGGGTTGAGAACGAATAAAGGAGAGAGAGAGAGAGAGATACAGTGGTTGTCATGCTGAGAAAGTTTATGTATGCAGTAGATGAATACAGGGTTGCATACTGTCGCCTTTCTTATTTAACTTGCATACTGAAAATATAATGAGGAATATTAGAGAAGATGTAGACAAAGGATATTACGATGCCATAAAAATTGGAGGTTATGAAATACCAGAGATTAGATATGCTGATGACACAGCAAGAAGCAGCAGTTCGAGTTGAAAATAGAATTGGAAAATATCAGCCTATAAAACAAGGGGTGCGACAAGGATGTGTACTATCTCCAGACCTTTTTTCTCTGTATAGCGAGAATATTCTAAGAACAATCATCACAGAACCAGGCATAAAAATTGGAGGATACAATATTAACAACCTTCGGTATGCTGACGACACAGTACTGATAGCTGAGAACCAACAAGACCTGCAAAATCTCTTGGATAAAGTCACCAAAGAAAGTGAACAGAAAGGCCTTACTTTGAACATCAAAAAGACAGAGACTATGGTTATATCTAAGAAACAGAATCCACCAGCATGCAATATTAAATTAAACGGAACTATTCTAAAGCAGGTGCAGAAATTCAAATACCTTGGAGCAGTAATAACTTCAGATGGGAAATGCAGGACAGAAATTAGGAACAGAATATTCCAAGCAAAGACTGCATTTCAGAGAATGAGAAACATATTAGCTAACACATCTTTATCAATGAATGTTAGAAAACGAGTCCTAAAATGCTATATTGAACCTATCTTGTTATATGGAAGTGAATCATGGACAATGGTCAAGTCTGTACAAAAATCATTGAAAGCAGCAGAAATGTGGTTTATTAGAAGAATGTTGCGAATCCCCTGGACAGCAAAAATAACTAATGAAGAATGTATGAGAAGAGATGGAGAGACAAAAAACCTTGTCAAAAGATAAGAGAAAGACAACGTACTTTCATAGGACATGCACTGAGAAGAGGTGGCATTGAAAATATTATAACAACAGGAAAAATAGAAGGAAGAAGATCAAGAGGAAGACCAAGAGAAATGATACTGGACAGTCTGACGGGATGGTGTGAGAGGAGATCACCAACTGAACTGATGGCCTGCATGAAGGATCGGGTACTCTGGAGAAGCATAATAGCCAACGCCAGTCGGCACGGCACCTGATGATGATGATGATGATGACACAGTATTACTGTCAACAACACAAACAGGAATGGAAAAACTAATTATGTCAGTCCGTAAGAATAGTGAAGAGCAAAACCTCTATCTTAATGTGAAGATAACTAAATTGATGACAACTGACAAAACAAACAAGGCAGCTGATATATGTATCAATGAGGAAAAACTGGAAGAGGTGGAGAGTTTTGAATATCTTGGATCACTACTAACTAGTAGTGGAGATACAATGAGGGAAATTAAAAGGACATCTATAGCTCTTCAGAGAGTAAAACAACTAAAGAAGCTGTGGTGAGGAACAGACAGAACTACAAAAATAAGATTGTTAAGGGCATGCATCTTTCCCATCAGATGACTGAACAGCAACCAGTCTCATGGTTGATCAGAAAAAGGAGATGGACATCTGTTGGTCACGTGATGAAAAGAAATGATCAGAGAATCCCAAAACAAGCTATCAAGTGGATCACATCAGGCCAAAGAAAAAGAGGCAGACTACGTGAAACTCTAAAGAGGACATTGTTAAGAGAGGCGAAATTAACAGGCATCAAATCCCTTGATGAGGTTGAAAAGCTCGCCGAAAACAGGAAAAATTGATAAACTACCTTGCGAGCCCTATGTGACGTTTAACAGCACGGGAAGGACATTTGATATAAGATATAAGATAAGATCTTTCCCATCGCAAAATATGCCTGTGAGACCTGGACACTTAACAAAACAGCTGAGAAACACATAAATGCCTTTGAATGTAAATGGTACAGAGGAGTTCTTCAAATATCATGGACACAGAAAAGAACAAATATATCCATACTACAAGAACTTAATAATGAAGAAGGTTGGCTAGTAAAGAGGATGAAACTTAAATGTTTTGGACACATTAAACGTCATGATAATTTAGAGAAGACAGTCTTGGAAGGGTACATAATGGAAAAAGAAAGAGAGAAAGACCAAGGTGAAGATGGCTGCAAGACATCGTTGACAATCTGCACATGGATGCATCAGCAGCAGGGCATCTTGTTTACAACCGAGAGGCCTATAGGAGAGCTGTTGGGGAGGCAAAGTTCCGCAAGAGACATGCAAATGACTGACTGAACGAGTTATCTTATATTTTTGAAAATAGTTTCATCGCAGTCAGAACATTCCTATCTCTGCTAGCCGCCAGTTCTAACATGAACGAATATGAACGTGAATCGCTATAAAAGTGCAACGCTATCACAACTATGATCGTCTATCGTTGTAATAACTATGAAGGTGTATCGCGCTCATAACTATGAACCAGTATCGCTATCATAACTATGAACGTGTATCGTATCATAACTATGAAGGTGTATCGCTGTCATAACTATGAACATGTATCGTTATCATAACTATGAACGTGTATAGCAATCATAACTATGAACGTGTATCGTTATCATAACTATGAACGAGTATCGCTATCATAACTATGAACGTGTATAGCAATCATAACTATGAACGAGTATCGCTATCATAACTATGAACGTGTATAGCAATCATAACTATGAACGAGTATCGCTATCATAACTATGAACGAGTAGCACTATCATAACTATGAACGAGTATAGCTGACAGCATAGACACTCAACACGCCGGCATCAGACTACGACGTAGATCGTTCCTAGAGTTTGCCAGGCTAGAGGCCGTCTGGTCTACTCTTTTATTCGTATGTGTGTGCGTGTCTGTGCGCAAGTGTGTGTGACGTCTTTTACTATAACTGAACATAAGATATGAATGCAATTATTCAATCCACAATGTTAAAACTATTGAAAACAGAAATAGAAACAGCTTTATTAATTAGCGAGCCAACAGCTGTGACATTTCTGTTTACACTTTAGTCATGCAAAAACACACGTGACAAAGAATTGAGAAAATGAAAAGAAATTATAAATTCACATCAGTGATATAAAACAAACGAGAATGGAGACAATAAGTTAAATAAAGAGCACTTAGTTATGATTTGTAGGAAGCTCTCTCTGGGAGTGCGTGTGCTGAAGTATTGTGAATGTTTACATGAAGAATTGTGAGGTGTGATACCAATCTGACTGATTGGTAATAAAGAGGGGGTGGAGAGCGAGAGAGAAAGAGAGAGAGAGATACAGTGGTTGTCAATCCGAGAAATGTGTGTGTGAAGTGGATGAATACAGATGAGGAAAAAAGGTTTCTAATATACTGTAGTGAAGGACCTGGAACATCGGTTACAGGTGAGGAAAGTGTAGATGAGAACCTGGGGGGGGGGAGGGAATATGACTGTGGAGAAAGAAAAGGTTAAGTTTAACTTAATTTTGAGATAAAAAAAAAGCCCCGTGGTTCCAGATTTCGAGGGGGCCAATACCTACAAATGTTGGGAATCACTGACTGAGACGAATTCTCTCGCTGATGTACTCCAATGAATTTAACAAGAAAAACTGGCTCTATCTTTGGAAGAAACTGGCAGGGACAAACTTCTCAATTCAGATCTCACGTA
>CM019701.1:41860262-41877031 GCA_009760885.1 Achatina immaculata | reverse complement strand
GGGGGGGTCCACAGCTGTTCTCAGGCTGGAAGGAGTTGGGGGGGATAGTCCATAGCTGTTCTCAGGCTGGAAGAGTGGGGGAATGGTCCATAGATGTTTCTCAGGCTGGAAGGAGTGGGGGGGGGGGGATAGTCCATAGCTGTTTCTCAGGCTGGAAGGAGTGGAGGGGGGATAGTCCATAGCTGTTTCAGGCTGGAAGGAGTGGAGGGGGGATAGTCCATAGCTGTTTTCAGGCTGGAAGGAGTGGGGGGGGGGATATGTCCATAGCTGTTTCTCAGGCTGGAAGGAGTGGGGGGGGATAGTCCATAGCTGTTTCTCAGGCTGGAAGGAGTGGAGGGGGGATAGTCCATAGCTGTTTCTCAGGCTGGAAGGAGTTGGGGGGGGATAGTCCATAGCTGTTTCTCAGGCTGGAAGAAAGGGGTCCATAGCTGTTTCTCAGGCTGGAAGGAGTGGGAAGATGGTCCATAGCTGTTTCTCAGGCTGGAAGTAATGGGTCCATAGCTGTTTCTCAGGCTGGAAGGAGTGGAGGAATGGTCCATAGCTGTTTCTTAGGCTGGAAAGATGGTCCATAGCTGTTTCTCAGACTGTAAATGGGAGCCCAGAGCTGTTCTCAGGCTGGAAGGAGGGGGTCCATAGCTGTTCACAGGCTGGAATAGGGGGTCCACAGCTGTTATCAGGCTGGAATAGGGAGTCCACAGCTGTTCTCAGGCTGGAATAGGGAGTCCACAGTTGTTAACAGGCTAGAAAGTGGAGGGAAGAGGGGATCCATAGCTGTACTCAGGCTGAAAAAGAGGGTTCACATAGAAAGAAGTTTGAGAAACCCTGATGTGATAAGCCGTATAATAATAATTTGGTTGACGGCCCTGTCCTCGTAATCACAGCGGAGACCACCGTCCATGATGTAAACATCTTCATCATAAACAGCCTGTTCACTGCTCGTCAGCATCATCATCATCATCATATAATAATAATAACAACAACAATAATAATAACAACAATAATTTATCTACACACGAAAAGTTAACAAACTTACCATGTCTACCAACATATGTTACTTAGCAACAATGACTGATCAAGACCAGTGCGATCCTCTGTCATTTAAAGGCCAGATGGCCGCCAGATACAGGGAACGCCTCTCTATGGGATTTACTCTGGGACGTGAGTATGAAAGACATTGACAAACTGCTCATCATATCTTCCATATTTCATCAGTCTCTGCGCCTCAACTATGTCCTGTACCCGAGATTACAGGACGGCCTTACATTGAGAAATTAGTTTAAAGGTTTACTATCTACCTGCCTGCCTGCCTGCCTGTCTGCTTGCCTGCCTACCTACCTACCTACCTACCTACCTGCCTGCCTGCCTACCTACCTACCTATCTACCTAGTCCCATACCAAATGCCGTAGAGGATGAAGGGTGAAGCGTAATAGACCTTATTATGCTGGACCATCAGTGTATGAGGTAGGGTGGCCAGTTCCTTTCCTCCCCATACTTCCTCTGGTACCCATTTTACGAGCCTGGGTCGACCAAATGGTCGGGAAACAATCCAGCTCAGCTGGGACACTGTTGTGATGTGATTTTGCGACGAAAAAATCTTTACACATAACACTTCTTCTTTCAAAATATATTCACACTGTAACAGAATTCATTATTTCTGGAATTCCTTAATTCTGGAATTCTGTTCTTGTATTTAACGTTATAGGAGGAGTTAACCAGGAATTTATTTAGTAGATTGACGTAGTGGTTAGCGCCCTTAGTTTTTTTTTTTTTTAAGTATAGGTCAGGTTTGACATGTTGAAGGCCATTTCTTGTCATGTCCTGAAACGGGATTTTTTTTTTTTACAGTTAACTAAAGTTATTTAGGGCATGTTTGTTTAATTCGTAGTTTTTAGTTACAGAAAAGCTTAAAATAGGATTGTTGTTTTTAGTTTATTGTCCAGGGCCATAAACAGATCATTTTTGCACGTACTGAGAAATGTTTTAATCACGGTTTTTATCTTCCACAAGATGGAATCTTCGGGAAGATTTAGGAATAGGAATTGTAGTTGATATTTAAAGATCAAACTCTTAGATAGAAAGTTTATTATGATTATAAGAATTAGATTGATGAGTAGCTTGAAATTCATTATGATTGAAAATTCATTATGTAGAGTTTGACTGAGAAGGATGTTTCAGTTTGGATGCTAGGATGTGAACTGTTTGTTAGTTGTTTTTTTTCCTCATGGATCCAATGTGTAAATTTTTGATGCAGCTACGAGTTGTTAGAAATAGTTTGTGACTGAAGAAATATGAATTAGTTCTAATTATATTTTTTAGGACTTTTAAGTCCGATATTTTTGGTGACGTGAAGTTGTATGTAAGGATCCATGTAATTTTCAGTGAGCTAGTAAGTTGGCTCTTATTCCATCATAGTGAATGCCTGTTTTTCCTAGCTGAGAGTGATTGTTGTCCACTCCCTCCCTACATGGCGAACTAGTTCTCGTCTGGAGAGGAGTTTGATTATTCATCTGTTTACTCAGTTTATTGCTACATCCTCACTTATTCACCACTCATTTTTCCCGTAATAAATATGTGTAATTGTTACTATCAATTTGAGTGTTAGTGGTTCTCAAACTGTTGAAATGTGTTCGTTCTCAGTTACACATTAAAATTCCTCAGATTTAATCATTAGATAGAGTAAGAAAAAGTAGTACAGTTTATCACTTGAGTGACGGCTTTACACAAGTGCGAAGTACTTTAATTAGTGCCGTATCTTGGCACATACCATACTATACCATTCTGTACTGCCATTAAACTTTACTACTATAGCACAACAGGCTGAAAATTTTTGCGCACGAAACCATACAACCTTAGAAGGCACATTAGTTGTGACCAAGTTCAATAGCAACTCAGTCCCATGACCAAAATGGTTAGGGCTCACCTCGTTATGTTTTCTGTAGTAATCTCTGAATAGCCACGACACACTCAGTAACCCTTGTCAGGCTATAGCCTTATGCTGACAGATGAAAACAGTGGGGACACAGGTGATAACAACAGTTTTAAAAAAAACAGATGTTTTGTGTGTGGCAGTGTTTCGTCTTGATAATTTAGAGGAGACCGTCTTTAAATTGTACATAATGGGAACAAGAAAGAGAGGAAGACCAAGGCGAAGATGGCTGCAGGACATCGTTGATAATCTGCAGAAAGGATGCATCAGCAGCAGGGCATCTTGCTTACAACCGAGAGGCCCACAGGCGATTGATTGATTGATTGATTGATCTTTATTTCAAAAGGGTTAAGAATTGGGCACGCAGACCCATCTGACATTCTGCCCTTTATCATACATCTTTCACTCTGTTCCAAACATTCTACAAGAGCTCTTAGGGAGGCAAAGTTCCGCAAGGGACATGCAAACGACTGACTGAGAGTTTACGTCTCGTGGGATGACGAGTCGGTGAGTGAGGCGGGTGACAGGAGCAAGATGCTCACAAGGTATGTGGAGTCAGTATTACGGTCATGATGTCTGAAGGTCAAATCACGGAGAGGCTGAAACGTGATCAGTGATGTCCAAATCTATACCGTCCAGGCCCAAGTCATAGAGCAACTTCTGTTTGGATGCAGGAAAAAAACATATTCCCTGTCTTCCTTGGCTAGCAAAATAGATCTTGAAATTAACAAAGGAAAAAAAAAACTAATGAAACTTCTGATTAATCAAGAAGGAAAAATATACGTGGAAGTTGTTGAGGAAGAAAATCAATTTGCATACCTTGGCAGCTACATAGACCAGGATGGTGACAACAGGAAAGAAGTTAGAATTCGAATTGCAAAATCAGCATTGTCCTTAAAAAATTTTGAGAGCACATGGAATTCAAAGGTTATAAACACAAAAACCAAGTTAGATTAATTAATTCAAACATGATATCCAGTCTCATTTATGCATGCGAAAGCTGGAAATCAACTAAAGAAATAGACAAGAAATTAGACTCTTTTGAAAACAAATGCCTATGGAAAATACTTGGTATAAAGTGGAACGAATTCAAGAACAACGCAGAGTTAAGACAGATGAACAAACAACAACCTGTCTCATGGGTGATCAGAAAAAAAGAAGATGGACATATGGCCTTGTGATGAGAAGAAACAATCAGAGAATACCAAAACAAGCTATCAAGTGGAGCACAACAGGCGGAAGAAAAAGAGGTCGACCACGTGACACTCTAAAGAGGACATTGTTAAGAGAAGCCAGTTTAGTGGGCACAACATCCCTTGATGAAGCTGAAAGACTCGTCGAGAACAGTAAAACTTGGCAAACAACTATGCGAGCTCTATGTGACGTTTAACGGCACGGGAAGGGTGTAAGATGTAAGAGCAGTGTTGGTGTAGTAGATCACTCGCCTGCAGATTAAAAGCTCCCTGGTTCGATTTGGCACTTGGATGACATTTTTTCTTCCGACCGACCGGCCTCGAGGTCAACCCAGCCTCAGAAAAATGGGCCCCTGCGACCTCCCTGGGGATACAAAGGCAGCGAGGACAGATGTTGGCATCATCACCCTGAATGCAGTAGCGGCCTAGATATGTGAAGGTACTGACACTGTAGTCCTCTACGGCATGCAAGATGTAAAGGGGCAGAACTAAGTTTTGTCCGGACTGAGTTGGATATGGATATTCTAAACTAAGTGGATGAACAGAAGCAAACTAGAATTAATCACGTGAAATATGTGTAAAACATTAATGTAACGGCCTCTAGAGAAAGAGATTAGTAATATTACCATATGAAAAAAAACACACACAATCGAGAACTAGTTTATTTGCTGTCCTGCGTCTAGAATTATCTTCAAATTTTCTGTAGTGAAAGCATTGTATATAGCAAGTTATAGAAACCTGACAGTCATATGAAAACTCAACGGAAAAAGAGGACGTGGGAGGTCTGGAGAAAAACACAATAAACTGCTGACCAAGTAGAACGAAGAAAGGAAAAGGCATTTGATTCAGTTGGGGGGGGGGGGGGTGTGGGGTGGCGGGAGAAGTATTTTTGTGGAAAGGAGTGTCAGTTGGCTTATGTTAGAAAGGCGTGACAGCTGGCTTATGTTAGAAAGGCGTGACAGCTGGCTTATGTTAGAAAGGCGTGACAGCTGGCTTATGTTAGAAAGGCGGGACAGCTGGCTTATGTTAGAAAGGCGTGATAGCTGGCTTATGTTAGAAAGGCGTGATAAGTGGCTTATGTTAGAAAGGCGTGATAAGTGGCTTATGTTAGAAAGGCGTGATAAGTGGCTTATGTTAGAAAGGCGTGACAGCTGGCTTCTGTTAGAAAGGCGTGATAAGTGGCTTATGTTAGAAAGGCGTGATAAGTGGCTTATGTTAGAAAGGCGTGATAAGTGGCTTATGTTAGAAAGGCGTGATAAGTGGCTTATGTTAGAAAGGCGTGATAAGTGGCTTATGTTAGAAAGGCGTGATAAGTGGCTTATGTTAGAAAGGCGTGAAGTGGCTTATGTTAGAAAGGCGTGACAGCTGGCTTCTGTTAGAAAGGCGTGATAAGTGGCTTATGTTAGAAAGGCGTGATAAGTGGCTTATGTTAGAAAGGCGTGATAAGTGGCTTATGTTAGAAAGGCGTGATAAGTGGCTTATGTTAGAAAGGCGTGACAGCTGGCTTAAGTTGGAAGGGCTTGATAGCTGGCTTATGTTAGAAAGGCGTGACAGCTGGCTTATGTTAGAAAGACATGATATCTGGCTTACGCTAGAAAGGCGTGACAGCTGGCTTAAGTTGGAAGGGCGTACACTGAGAATCATGTTAATAAAATAAAAGTTTTGACAAAAAGTTGACACGGTTCTTTTTTTTTTCCTCTTTTTTTTTTTAAACATTTAACAACGTTTAGATTTTCCAGAGATGTCAAAGCCGTGTCTAGGATCTCTAAAACTGCTTGAATCAACGTTTCTCATGTCCTGCCAGGGCTGTGAAATATACGAAAATTAATGCAAATAAAACTCGTTGTGACCGGTCAAATATGACGGGAGGGGAAAAGAAAAAAAACAATTGCTTCAAAACTATTTCTGTTATCATAATAATTTTCTTAAAGATCTTCTATCTTAGAGTTTAAAAAAAAAAATCTATGGCCGCCAGGGTAATGTCGCCTGAAAGAAGAATGTCTGCGCTGGTGCAGGGAAAATCATTTTCATAGATTGTTATTATTTATAGGAACATGCCAGAACTTTCTAAAATACAGCCAGTTTTCTAAAGTTTTGACAGACCCATGTGTCCACAGCAAAGAGCAGCAGACACCACATCACATCCCCAAGAGTGGGCCAGCTACACAACACACTCAGGCAAAGGACCTGGGCAAACCGTCAGCTCCCTGTAAGAGAAGCTCTACAGTGATGCTCAAAACCTGAGGCGAAACTGCCCGCGTTGATGAAAGAGATTGGTCTCCATGTCTGAGCAAACGGCAACGAAGAAGAATTGTATTCATTCATAGAAACCGCATAACCAGATCCACCAGACTTGGGTTCGAGTACTCAACTTAAATAATTTGTGAAGAAATAATTTTATTTGTTTGTGAAGAAGAGACAGGAATATGGCTGACGCGCATATCTGACATAAACATTTGAGGCCATAAAATGTGTGAAAGTTTTTTTTATGTCATTTTATGTGCTTCAGTGTGTGTTTATGCTCCGTTTAACAAGTTCTTAAAATTTTGCAGCTGCATACTTCGACGCTGAGCAAGCGCAGATCAGGCCGGGATCATCCCCCGACACACCAGGGAGCGAGCCGCCTCACGATACCCATGAGGAGGCTCAGCTGAGTGGCAGATCGGGCCGTCCGACAGTAACCAGGTCGAGATCCTCCCTGGGCGAGCACCTTGCAGACGCCGGCAAGCCTTCCATGAAGGAGCTGATCACAAAGTTCGAAAGGAGGTCCCACACTGCCAGCCAGCTCAGGCAGAGCAAGCACGTCGAGGAAGACGGAAGCAGGATGGCCAGGGATGCGTGGGAGAGCAACTATCCACGGATTAAAATGGAACTAGATCCAAGCGCACCCACATCAAGTTCCTCCAGCGACACCGTCGGTTCGAAGAGTCTCACAACCATGTCTAAAACGGCCTACGCGAAGACTTCCAGAGCAGCACTAAGTTTAAACAGCGATATCATCAAGCAGCAAATTCACCGAAACTCCGACAGTCCTCATCCTCAATCGGGCAACAAAATCACGGAAGAGCGTAAAAAATTCGGCGCCAGGGACGAGCTGAACAACGCAAACTCGAATGTTTTTCGGGACCTGGAACCCGCACAGACACCAAAGCGTCAAATGAGCGACGCCAGCACCGCGCCTTCAGCAGCAAGACCGAAGGAAGGGACAGCAAGCTTTGCCACAGCGGCACAACAAAACTTAAGCGCGAAGTCGCACGAACAAGAGGATCATAAAATGAGCTCAGAAGAGCAGGATCCGGCGAAGACACAGCCTCTGAGGGTAAGCCTGAGAGGCATAGCTGCTAGGAGGAAGATGAAGGCTGAGAACAAATACGTTGTCCATAAAAAAGAGTGGGGAAAGCTACTTCCGACGAGTAAACAAGCGCCAGGTGGCGCTGCGTTGATTCTTACCGAGCCAGGAGTCCAGAACACCCGACCTAAATCCGCGATAGAAAGAGACACCACGCCCAAGTGTTCTCGGAGAGACGTCGTTCAGGATCTCAGTTTGCAAAATCTTCTGTGCGACGCGAGCACGGCCTCCGCAAACACGCACAAGAAGTCAGAGAGGCGAAGCAGCTTACGACAAATTGCCAGCAGGTCGGAGATCAAGGTGAACGACGAGAAGAAGAAAGCCAGCGCAGTGGAGAGATATCTACAGTTTCTCAAATCCAGCCACCCTCCTCAGCACTCTTCGTCCGCCCTGAAAATGTCAGAGAAGTATGAGCTGCGGAAGGCGTCAAGACCACCAACTCCTTACCGCACTGCGCATGCTCGCAGAGGCAACAGCGGGTCCTCCAAGAACAATTTGCTTAACCTGAAGGATTCCAATCAGTCTATTCCAAGCAGAGGATCCACTCCTACCGCTGCGGAAGCTTTACAACAGAAGCGGAAGTTAGAAAAGGAAGCAAGAGGCACATTACTTTCGCATTTCAGACCGAGGTCAAAGCCGTTGCCTAGCAGCGCTAGGGAGATTGCTGCAGATCATAGCATGGGTGAACTGATCGTTAATGCAGCCCATTCCTCGTCCAATAGCGTAGATTCTAATCATTACGGAGATAACAGAAAAGCGAGTCCTTATAGCCATGTTGGACATCGAAGGCCCGATCAACTGTTTTCACAATTTGCATCGACAGCCAAGACCCCGGAAAAGATAGGTCATACTTCTGGCAAGGTCTCCCCACTGGCGTCTGGCAACGCTATCCAGTTGACGCACGTGGACCGAGTTCGAGCCGATGCGGGAGGGAAGATGGCGCACGACGAGGACCAGTCTTACCACGCCTTCCTGCGCACGAGGTCACCTTCTTCTGGCAAGGCATCACACGCAGGCAACCCAAAATTGAACATCTTGCAGAGAACGTCACAGAGGGAACCTAACCCGGCTTCTCCACGGGACGGGGACTCGCTGGCGGGGCTGGGCAACTCTGTTCACATTCACGCCGGCAGCGACAGGAAAGGGAACCTGACAAGCATCGAGCCATCTGACTTCTGGTCTCACATTCTCACAGCAGACGAACTGGCCGACAACGATCTCATCCCCAGCCATTTGAGAGACCGAAAGACGCACGGCCCCTCTGGCCACGTGACGCGCCTTTTCTCCAGCTCCGAAGAAGCACAGCGCCATGGTGGAACCGCCTGGGAAAATCACTCCCAAACTATCACCTTTTACAAAGATGTCACATCTACCCACTCGCGATTCAGCAGTCGAAAAATCAGCGGTAATAGACACGATAGGAACACAGTATATAGCCAAGCAGAAGAGGCTGAATTTAAACAGGGATTTCTTCCCCAGGGGAGAAGGAAGAAGTCCAAGAGTGCAGACGCACATTCCCTTGTACGGACGTCGTTCCGGGGAGGGGAATAGATTGTTCCATCTCAACGAGAAGAACCGCGGCATCTCCCAGGGGCAGTATGTTCCCTACGGCAACAGATCCGAACTGATCGGCGAAAGCGGCTGTAACCGTTACACAAACTCCAACTTATCAAGAACTTCTGGCGGTCAGCCGAACACCTGGGGAGACAGCAAGAACAGACTGGCCGACAAGCTCTTGAAGGGCAGCAGAATAAATACGGGCGGCGTGAACAGCTCACCGGGTGGCCTGAATGCTCAAATCCCACACGCCACTCCAGGCACGGGCGGTTTCAATCCACAGTATTCTCAGGTTCCACATGTAAATCATCAGCCTCCGCATGTAAGTCCGGCCAGCTCGAACCCTGCACCACCGTATGTGTTCCAGACTGAAAATACCGGCTATTCACAGTCCAGAGATGCTAGAGATCATGGGGCCGTATCTCCGGCCATGGCCGCCCCAGCGCCTACAGACGGCCAGTTGAAGAAAACGCAAGATGTCGTATTGCAAGCAGACGCGGTAAGCACTTAGTTATCGGCTTTGGTTCGTCGTACGGTAACCTTGATCAGGGCAACTAGAGATTCCACATATCTTGTTCTTGTTCTGTCTTGCTTTGTCTTGTTCTTATTCTATCCTGTTCTTGTTCTATCTTGTTCTTGGTCTGTTTTGTTCTTGATCTGTCTTGTTCTTGGTCTGTCTTGCTCTTGTTATGTCTTGTTCTTGTTCTGTCTTGCTCTATCCTGTTCTCGTTCTTGCGTTGTATCTTGTTCTTATCTTGTTCTATCTTATTCTTGTTCTGTCTTGTTCTTATGTACGCTTGTGGGTCGTCTTGTGTGGTATGTATATCTAATTGCTTTATAAAGAGAAGATTTTTCTGCCAAACGGCATTAAATATGGCCGTAACCTGCTGTAGTACTTCGCGTTGACATTAACATATAATGAAAACCAACGACAGGATCCGAACGATATTCATAGCAGATTCACAAGTGAATGTAACAATACAAATCATGAACACAAGATCAAAAGCATCGGTCAAGTTACCTTAATTCAGGTTGACATGAGGTGTATGGTGTAGTTTTACAAACTGTCACAGGGAGTGAGTAAAGTGAGGAAAAAAAAACGAACAGAAAGTATGAGAATGTACAAATGAAAAACATACGACATCCGATATTTGGGCGTGAACCTTTTTCGAGGATTACATGCACAAACGAGACAAAAAAAAAAAAACAACGTATAACTAAACGAAAAACTTGTCTTAATATGGCCTCCTCCAGAAGTAGGAAACAGAGAAATGCGCGTCCACTAGACGAGGCATAGAGACCACGTGGGGTCACACAAAAGATAAGCCGATACAGCCAATCGTTAAGAAGAGGCGGAGAGAGAGGAGAACATGTGGGTGAAAGAGGGGGGAAGGGCAATAGAAACATGATAGCCGCTAGAGGAGAAGGTGTCGGGGGGGGGGGGGGGGAATCGGAGAGGTAATGAATGAAGAACATAAACACCTGCAAGGAGAAAATGTGAAACTGGTGAATATGAAAAGACCCTATAAATACCAATATGTGGCCAGAGAAGAAAAGAGGGTGGCGATAAGGAGGGGGAGATAGGAAAAAGAAACACGAAAGTAGAGTAAAAAAAAAAAGGAGAGGGGAGGTGGAAAACTAAAGAAGTTAAAGAAAGCTGAAGACATTGTTAATTCCAGCTGAGTGGAGACAGCCAGCCTGGAAAATACGACGCTGTTCTAGGACTCTCCGAGATCACACATCAACAGAATGAGTCTGTCATTAGAGGGAGCGCTCTGTCATTAAAAGGAGTGATCCCTCTAATGACAGAGTGCCCCATCTAACGCAAGAGCGCCCTCTATAACGACAGCACCCTCTATAACGCAGTGCCCCATCTAATGACAGAGCCCCCTCTATAACGACAGAGCACCCTCTATAACAACAGAGCTCTCCCTCTAACAACAGAGCGCCCTCTATAACGAAAGAGTGTCCCATCTAACGACAGAGTGCCCTCTATAACAACAGTGCCCCATCTAACGACCGAGCGCCACCTATAACGACAGAGCTCTCCCTCCAACGACAAAGTGCCCCATCTAACGCTAGAGCGCCCTCTATAACGACAGAGCGCCCTCTATAACGACAGAGCTCTCCCTCTAATGACAGAGTGCCCTCTAACAATCAAGGCGCCCTCTAACGAGGAAACGCACTTTGGGAAAAGGACCCTAGTCTGACGTATGACTCTAACAACGGAGAGCCCCTCTAACAAAGGAATGCCTCTCTAACAAAAGAGAGCCCCTCTAACAAAGGAATGCCTCTCTAACAAAGGAGAGCCCCTCTAACAAAGGAATGCCTCTCTAACAAATGAGAGCCCCTCTAACAAAGGAGAGCCCCTCTAACAACGGAACGTCGCTCTAACAAAGGAGCGCCTCTCTAACAAAGGAACGCCTCTCTAACAACAGAGAACTCCTCTAACAAAGGAGCGCCTCTCTAACAAAGGAATGCCTCTCTAACAACAGAGAACTCCTCTAACAAAGGAGCGCCTCTCTAACAAAGGAACGCCTCTCTAACAACAGAGAACTCCTCTAACAAAGGAGCGCCTCTCTAACAAAGGAACGCCTCTCTAACAAAGGAGCGCCTCTCTAACAAAGGAACACCTCTCTAACAAAGGAGCGCCTGGCTAACAAAGGAACGCCTCTCTAACAAAGGAGCGCCTCTCTAACAAAGGAACGCCTCTCTAACAACAGAGAACTCCTCTAACAAAGGAACGCCTCACTAACAAAGGAACGCCCCTCTAACAACAGAGAACTCCTCTAACAAAGGAGCGCCTCTCTAACACAGGAGCGCCTCTCTAACAAAGGAGCGCCTCTCTAACAAAGGAACGCCTCTCTAACAAAGGAGCACCTCTCTAACAATGGAGCGTCTCTCTAACATCAGAGAACTCCTCTAACAAAGGAGCGCCTCTCTAACAAAGGAACACCTTTCTAACAACAGAGAACTCCTCTAACAAAGGAGCGCCTCTCTAACAAAGGAATGCCTCTCTAACAAAGGAGCGCCTCTCTAAGAAAAGAACGTCGCTCTAACAACAGAGAACTAACAAAGGAACGCCTCTCTAACAAAGGAGCGCCTCTCTAACAAAGGAACGTCGCTCTAACAACAGAGAACCAACAAAGGAGCGCCTTGAAGCAGGATTCCCCTTACAAGGAGACTACTGGTTTGATTGATTCTTCTTGTGGAGTACAGTTTCAACTTATAAGTTTCTTCTTGTTGCTGGTGTTCTAACCATCACCTAATTTTCTGTATTATACTCTAAGAAAATACAACAAGACACCCAGGCTTTCAACTCCACAAAAGATAGTACAATACAACAACTTGAACATAACTTGGCAGTCTTCCGACCAAAACAAACTGGTCAACAATGAGAATTTCCACAAAGCCAATTGGTGTAGTTTATCATCAGACAACACACATTTATTACAGAAATTCACAGCAACAAATGCCCGGCGTGAAATATCTACGCCACATGGGCAAGGAAAACCTTACAATGATTTATTCATACCAAAAACCATACTTACAGGCTTACCAAGGACTGCAGCCACACAGAAAAAACAAACTAAACTAATTCTGACAACAAGACTCGCTCTACCCCATTCTCGTTCGCCCAACACGTCCTTCCAGTTCAACGATCACACAAAAACTGCCTAACGACCGGCTTTTTCACACGGACCTTTCTAACGACTTTTTGCACACGGGCCTTCCTAATGACGTAGTCTACGCAACACAATTTATTAGCGCTACACAATTAATCTCTGAACAGAATTGCTATTCTGTTACAGAATATCTCCCCACCCCCTAAAGGTAGATATTGGCCATCAAATATCTCCAACAAAAAATTACTAACTTTTACAGAAAACTCTCCAAAAAAAAATTAATCAAACTAATCACTATCCAACACAACCCTAATTCTACCCCAAGGTGTACCAAGGTGTACAATATTCAAATAACTACCTACTCTTATGTGTATATTCAACGCTATGAGTAGTAACGTATAACATATGCAATCTCCATAACAACCTATCCTATATCTGGCACATGAGACTGTCCGCAACATGGACAAAACAGGAAAATGAGTAAAAGGCAATCTGCCTTACAATAAGTCCTATACACATGAAATCATACTCACAACATTCCACCTAAAACCTCAGCCATCAAGAAACCTAATTCCTCCACTACCAACAAATTTCCACTGCTAGAAACTCTTCCTAAACGAGATTCCATCTACATCAAAATGACAAAAATTCTTCCTACAACAAAACAAGTAAGGCTCTTGCTACACAAAACAAGTAAGGCTCTTGCCTTTAGACTAATCGTGAGTGGTATTTATACTATTCCTACCCACTCAGTTTTCTCCATGCTGCAAGCTTTTCCCAAGACCCCCGCTCAATGGTCTCAACCAACCTACCTCTCAAACAAGGGTACTCACTCTATTAATTATTTCCTAAGTACCAATCCTGGGTATAACCCCTAGCCTGTACTGCCATAATATTCCCCCATCCCAAAAAGTAGAGGTTTGCCTGTCAAAACTTTCAAAAAAAAAACCAATGTACCTATTTAAATTATAACTCCAGGCTAATTCAAAGATAATAATCGACTCTCAACATAGAACTTCATACTCTGACTATACCCATAAACTGTTCGTGTGACTTTCGGCTATAATCAGCCCATGTCCACTTCATATACAATCATCTATTTCTATTATGTGTGATTCCTCAATACACATACATAGAATAGGTAAACTCTGGTACCATAAATAATCTGCTATTACTGACAAATGCAGCCATATGCTGTACATACGCAGAATAGGTTCATCTGGGTTACAATTATTAATCATCCATTCTTAAACATATGTAAATATCCATTAAACATATGCCGAACAGGCAAAACTTTGGTATCATATATAATCATCCATTCTTAACATATGTAATTATCCATTAACATATGGAGAACAGGCAAAACTTTGGTATAATATATAATCATCCATTCCTAACATATGTAATTATCCATTAACATATGGAGAACAGGCAAAACTTTGGTATAAGGCTAATCCACCTTTTATTTATCCCCAAAGGGACTGTGCCACGTACCATATGTACGCGCAACAAAACAATGTAATATCTAGGTCCTTAAAAAAAAAAAGAGACCCCCTCTGGTAATTTCACCTTAGGCTCGGTCATATGGAATCTCCATGTTCCGGCCTGGGTACCCAATCAGAGAACCACACCCGTTTGTGTAATCTCCTCATAACATCACATCCGTGGTAATAATGTCACATCCAAGGCAATGCTGTCACATCAAAGATAAATAACCAATTTGAACATGGTAAATGCCATAACAATTGGCTATTAATAAGTCATCATCAGTAATGTCACCTTATTCAAGGCTACATGATTTATCATCCATCCTAATTAACTACTAATAAATCCGTTATACAAAAAATAAACAGAGGAAAAAAAAAATACATTCACTAATTGCTGCACAAGAACTATATAATCTATAAAACATTATGCTTAAGAGAATCTCCACTGCAGCCTTAATCTCCCAGGGCTTCTGGTACATTTCCAATGCACCGCATGACAAAGCCTAACCTCTTCCATAGTAACATGACTCTTTCTGGAAAAACTCAGACATGGAACCAATAATCTATAATAAAACAAAAAAAACAATATTAGCAATATCCAATCCACTCAAAATAATCCAACCATACTGGCACCTAATACAGTCCAGAATAATTACTGTACTTTTTAGTTAAATAAGTTATAACAGCAAATGGCAATCTTCCAGAAAAATTTTAACTAAGAATCCTCAGTTTTCTAGCACCTATCAGAGTAAAAAACTGGAATTAATGACATATACACTAATGTCAAATATCCATATCATCCTTGCTAATGCAAAATCACAACAAAATGGTAAACTAAATGCTAATTAATTGCAATCCAGAAAAAATTCCACATCAGAACAAAATAATTGTCCCTAATGTATAAACACAATAATGTTCCTGAAATTTCTAGATAATCCATGCAGAAGAAGCATATCTGACAACTTCCAATCAACAGAATGTTCATTTCCAAAAACAAATTTTTTCCACAGGTGAAGGTAGTCAAAAAAGTTACTATATCCCTTCGTATGAATGTCTGGTGACTGGATGAATCAGAACTACTCAACTGTCCAACAAACTTCCAAAGAGAATGACAGTAAATAAATCCAACATTCACTATTTGCTATAATTAATAATGTTCAGTCTGCATGATCTGGCTTGACTTCTTGCTGAAATTTCAGAGGTCACAGTTAAGCTACAAATTGTTACCTGTTTCCTCCCACATAGTACCAGCGAAATGTACCGTACAAGCTGCACTGGTTCCTGGCAGGATACTGGTTCAGGATCAGCTTCACTGGTATGGCTTCATCCACTATGCTGCCTAGGGGCCAGGAGCTAGAGGTGCCCCCCAAGATTCTGAGCAAGCTGGACATCGTCGCCGCCTTGAGTAGACGCCTCCAAGTCTCGCCAACACACCCCCGACGCCAATTCGAAGGAAGAAAAGGACGCCAATGCAACTCAACTCTGTCCTAATCTAGACTCCTTGTCTTCTCCGGCAGAAGATGTCGGGAAGCCAATGCTGACAGAACTACCAACCGAAATTCGAACACTAGCTAGCTAACCAACTCCAATCTTGACTCCTTAACTAACTATAAACCTATCAACTCCTAATCTATCTGCAGTCAGCTTCCAACACCTAAGCTAGCTATCCTTACTCTACAACATATCTGCTGTTGACCAAAACAGAGTCTACCATGTTTGAAAGCCGAAACCGAGGCAGGTCATCGACAAGGTAAGCAGGTCATCGATCGACAATCGTAATCTAGGGCATGGTACAATAGACAAAACTTTGTGGGTACTACACAACTGGAGACAAAAATACTACAACCTGGAGACTTGCCATGACTTCACAATTAGAAGTATGAGCCGTGCATGAAACCAGCAGCCCACGAGCAACAATTAAAACACTTTGTGCCAGACCGTGAAAGAAAGCGCTGGTCACGGCGCCACTGAAACAGAATCACGGCGCCACTGAAGCAGGATTCCCCTTACAAGGAGACTACTGGTTTGATTGATTCTTCTTGTGGAGTACAGTTTCAACTTATAAGTTTCTTCTTGTTGCTGGTGTTCTAACCATCACCTAATTTTCTGTATTATACTCTAAGAAAATACAACAAGACACCCAGGCTTTCAACTCCACAAAAGATAGTACAATACAACAACTTGAACATAACTTGGCAGTCTTCCGACCAAAACAAACTGGTCAACAATGAGAATTTCCACAAAGCCAATTGGTGTAGTTTATCATCAGACAACACACATTTATTACAGAAATTCACAGCAACAAATGCCCGGCGTGAAATATCTACGCCACATGGGCAAGGAAAACCTTACAATGATTTATTCATACCAAAAACCATACTTACAGGCTTACCAAGGACTGCAGCCACACAGAAAAAACAAACTAAACTAATTCTGACAACAAGACTCGCTCTACCCCATTCTCGTTCGCCCAACACGTCCTTCCAGTTCAACGATCACACAAAAACTGCCTAACGACCGGCTTTTTCACACGGACCTTTCTAACGACTTTTTGCACACGGGCCTTCCTAATGACGTAGTCTACGCAACACAATTTATTAGCGCTACACAATTAATCTCTGAACAGAATT
>CM019701.1:41808313-41860162 GCA_009760885.1 Achatina immaculata | reverse complement strand
AAGCTGTTTATGAACTGAGTAAGTATCTATTCTTCCACAATAAATGTATCATCGAAAAAGTCTTTAATTTTTTTTTTCTTTCTCTATGTTTTCATTGACAGAGAAAAAAGAAACGAAAAGAAAAAAACTGAGAAATGACAAGAAAGAAAAGAAAATGTGATTTTTTACTTAAGGCTGCCATCAGCAGGAAAAGCAAATTTTTGATTCAGGCATCCAACATGTTAGTTGATTCTCATTGAATAGTATCAGCTTTTTAATGAAAATAATCAAACATACTGAGTTTACCACCAAATGTACACTGGTCATTCATGATAGCACTTCAGAACATGATCAATTTCTCAAGCTGACTAAGTTGACAACATTCATATCTCATAAGTAATGAGCATTGCTGATTTGAGCAGATTTGTCATTTTGATCATCACAAAAAAAATTTTCCTTCACACAGTGTTCTAAATATTCATTTTGAAGGCAAATTGACCAGTAGGAGATGACAATAAAAATAGAACCCACTGCTTTCAGTTCAAGAAACTGTTATTATCAATGTGGGTCCCTTCTACTTACATCATTGTTATAAAACATTTATGTAGTTTCAGCATGTCATAGAGATGCAAGAATCATAAACCATTCACTCATTCATTTGCATGTCCCTTGCAGAACTTTGCCTCCCAAACAGCACTCCTGTAGGCTTCTCGGTTGTGAGCCAGATAATCTGCTACATCAAACATTTGCAGATCATTAATGATGTCTTGCAGCCATCTTCACCTTGGTTTTCCTCTCTTTCTTTTTCCCATTATGTACCCTTCCAAGAAGGTCTTCTCTAGATTATCATGACGTTTAATGTGTCCAAAATATTTCAGTTTTCTTTATTTAATCCTCTTTACTAGCCAGCCTTCTTCAATATTAAGCTCTTGTAGTATGGATATATTTGTTCTTTTCTGTGTCCATGATATTTGAAGAACTCTTCTGTAGCATTTACATTCAAAGGCATTTATGTGTTTCTCAGATGTTTTGTTAAGTGTCCAGGTCTCACAGGCATATGCTGCAATGGGAAAATGCATGGCCTTAAAAATTTGATTTTTGTAGTTCTGTCTGGTCCTCTCCATAGATTCTTTAATCCTCCCTTTAATTTTTCCTCATTGTATCTCCATTATTAGTTAGTAGTGATCCAAGATATTTAAAACTCTCTACTTCTTCCAGTTTTTCCTCATTGATACATATATCAGCTGCCTTGTTTGTTTTGTCAGTTGTCATCAGTTTAGTTCCCTTTGGATTGAGATAGAGGTTTTTGCTCTTCATTGTTCTTATGAACTGACATAATTAGTTTTTCCATTCCTTTTTTGCTGTGGACAGTAATATTGTGCCATCAGCATATCTAATCTCTGGTATTTCATAACCTACAATTGTTATGGCATCATAATCATAATATTCTTTGTCTACATTTTCTCTAACATTCTTCAATATATTTTCAGTATACAAGTTAAATAAGTCATCATCATCATGTGCCATGCTGACTGGCGTTGGCTATTATGCTTCTCCAGAGTATCCAATCCTTCATGCAGGCCATCAGCTCAGTTGATGATCTCCTCTCACACCATCCCGTCAGACTGTCCAGTATCATTTCTCTTGGTCTTCCTCTTGATCTTCTTCCTTCTATTTTTCCTGTTGTTATAATATTTTCAATGCCCCTTCTTCTCATTGCATGTCCTATGAAAGTACATTGTCTCTTTCTTATCTTTTTGACAAGGTTTTTTGTCTCTCCAGCTCTTCTCATACATTCTTCATTAGTTATTTTTGCTGTCCAGGGGATTCGCAACATTCTTCTAATAAACCACATTTCTGCTGCTTCCAATGATTTTTGTGCAGACTTGCCTATTGTCCATGATTCACTTCCATATAACAAGATAGGTTCAATATAGCATTTTAGGACTTGTTTTCTAACATTCATTGATAAGGATGTGTTGGTTAATATGTTTCTAATTCTCTGAAATGCAGTCTTTGCTTGGCCTATTCTGTTCCTAATTTCTGTTCTGCATTTCCCATCTGACGTTATTACTGCTCCAAGGTATTTGAATTTCTGCACCTGCTTTAGAATAGTTCCATTTAATTTAATATTGCATGCTGGTGGATTCTGTTTCTTAGATATAACCATAGTCTCTGTCTTTTTGATGTTCAAAGTAAGGCCTTTCTGTTCACTTTCTTTGGCGACTTTATCCAAGAGATTTTGCAGGTCTTGTTGGTTCTCAGCTATCAGTACTGTGTCGTTAGCATACCGAAAGTTGTTAATATTGTATCCTCCAATTTCTATGCCTGGTTCTATGATGATTGTTCTTAGAATATTCTCGCTATACAGAGAAAAAAGGTCTGGAGATAGTACACATCCTTGTCGCACCCCTTGTTTTATAGGTTGATATTTTCCAATTCTATTTTCAACTCAAACTGCTGCTTCTTGCTGCCAGTATAGATGTTTTACAATCCTCAGGTCTTTGCCGTCTATATTGATGTCTTCAAGCATTTTAATAATTTCATTATGTTTCACCTTGTCAAATGCCTTGGTGTAATCAATGAAGCATAAGTAGAGATCTTTCTGTACTTCTAAAGCTCTTTCTGTTAGTGTTCGTAAAGAATAAATGGCATTGTGTGTTCCCTTTCCTTCAACAAATCCAAACTGTTCATGTGCTATTTCCATTTTTATCTTTTTCCTTGTTCTTCTCATAATTATTCTCAGAAGTAGCTTCGTTATGTGACATGAGAGGCTGATAGTCCGGTGGTCGTCACATTCCTTTGCACCTGGTTTCTTTGGTAGTGCTATAAACGTGGATTTAATCAGGTCACTGGGAATATAACCACTGTTGTAAATGTCATTCAGTAACTTGGTTATTATTTTTATTCCTGTCTCCTCTAATGCCTCTATTTCTTATATATATATATATATATATATATTATCAGGCCCAGTCGCTTTTCCTTTCTTCATGTGTTTGATGGCATCTATGATTTCATCTTCAAGTATTGGTGGTCCATCACAGTATCTGGTGTTAATTCTGGTCTTTCTCCTCCATATAGCTCACCGATATACTCTGTCCACCTGTCCACAATGTCTTCTTTTCCCATTAACATTTTACCTTCTTTCGATTTCAGGCATCCTGTGGTATATTTTGTTTTCCTGCCTGTGAGTTCATTAATTCGTTTGTGCATGTTTTTGCTGTCTTTAATATGAGAGTCCTCTATCTGTCTGCACTGCTCATTTAACCACACTTCTTTTGCTTCTCTGCATTTGCATCTTATTTCTTTATTTATCTTGTTATATTTTTTCTAATTATTTTTACTCCTCCTCCTCATGTCCATCAGTCCTAAGATGTCGTCTGTCATCCATTTATTTTTAGGGGCTTCTTTTTTTGGTGGTATTATCTCCTTAACAGTTTGGTGGATAGAATCTCTTAACATTTCCCATTGTTCATCTATACTATTTATCTTTGCTATTGCATTGTATCTATTTGTTAAGTAAGAGAACAAATTTTGTAATGCATTACTAAAGACTTTGTCAACAAAACACCTTTTTTGGGGTGCTAGTTGGCTAAGTCGATAGTAAGCTGTTCTCTCATGGCTAGACTGCTGCTCGTCCTACCGGAGTCCGTGTTCGAATCCCAGGTAATTCTCTTGTGATTTTTCTTTGTCTCACTAAAGTGCTTTATCTACGATTTTTTCGAGGTCTAATCATACAAAATTTGTTCTCTTACTTTACTGTACCAAAGCCTCGTAGTTTCCTATTTATAAAAAATTATAAAAAATTGTTCACTATATCTATTTGTTATAATAACTTTGTATTGTTCTTGCAGTTCTTGGTCATTTTTAAGAAGTTCTGTATTCAGTTTGATGTTTCTCACTTTTCTGCCTGTTTTCTTTAGTTTTATTCCAACTTTTCCACAGAGTGGATCATGGTCACTATTGCAGTCAGCTCCTGGCATGGTTTTTGTTGTCAGTAATGCATTGCGGAATCGTTTGTTGATTAATATGTAGTCTATCTGGTTAAAAGACTTTTTGCCAGTCTTCGAGGATGTTGTTTAAACCAGGTGTTTCCTACAACCATGCTGTGTATTCTTGCCCATTCAATTAATTTATAACCTCTGTCATTCCTCTCCCACAGTCTATAGTCACCAACGATGTCTGAAGTTCTTCCTTTACCAACTTTGGCATTAAAATCTCCCATCACTATGGTAACTTCATGTGACTTTGTGTGTTTTAGTGCTGTCTCTATGTCATTTTAAAATAGCTGTACATCTTCTTCAGAGCTTTCAGATGTTGAGCGTACACTTGTATAATATTTATGTTTTCTGGTTGTCCTTTCAGTTGGGCTAGCAGGACTCGGTTCGAGATGTTCAAATATCCTACAATTGTCCTTGCCGTTTGTTCATCAAATATAATTCCTACTCTTCGTTCATGTTTCTCACTTCCTGAATATATTATTGTATATTTATCTGAGTTTATCTTCCCTGCACCTGTCCATCTAACTTAAATAAGTAAGGTGACAATATGCACACCTGACAGACCTCTTGTTTTATGTCAAACCAAGTTGTTGTTTCACCATTTATTCTTACTGCTGCTTGTTTGTCTAGATACAGCAGTGATGTTAATTGTATCAAATGTGTTGGAAATTCCATTATTTCCAAAGTTTCTGGTGTTGTACACAATCAAATGCCTTTAATAGTCTATAAAAGATAAATACAGATTCACATTAAACTCTCTGCATTTCTCTATTATTAATCTTATATTGAATATATGATCTCTTGATCCTCTTACTTGCCTGAAACCAGCTTGGACCATATTGACTTCTTCTTCTATTTTCTTTCGAAGTCTACCCATTATGATTTTTAACAGAATTTTACTGGCATGACTAATCAGGGCAACAGTTCTGTAGTTTGTGCATAATTTCAGGTTACACTTTTTTGACAGTGGTATGAATACTTAAATCGACCAATTTTAAGAAATACTTAATCTACCACACCCAAAAGAATTGTTAAACCTTCAAACTGACTTACCAGCCCCACAACTAAATGTCAACCTAGATGAAATTAAATTGCATGAAATTGAAACAGCAGTGAATTTAATGAACAACAAAGCTGCAGGTGAAGATGAAATAACACCCGAAATGCTAAAAGCTATCAATAGTGACAACATGAGACAACTACAGAGAATGTTTAACAAGATTTGGAAAGAAGAAAAGATCCCTTCTAATTGGAAAAAAGGAATCATTGTTAAAATACCAAAAAAAAACCAACCTTAGTGACTGTAACAATTGGAGAGGAGTAACCTTAATATCAGTTGTACTGAACTTCATAAACTTTAAAAAGGCATTTGATAGCATACACAGAGATTCATTATGGAGAATTTTAAGTCTATATGGAATACCATCTAAAATTGTCAACATCATTAAGGACTTCTACAATGGATATGTTTGTGCAGTCAAGACAGAAGAAGAGATGAGTGAATGGTTCAAGATTGAAACAGGTGTGAAACAAGGATGTGTACTGACTCCTTTACTTTTTGGGCTTACAATAGACTTTATAGTGAAAAAAAGCTGCACAGGTAACACAGGTATTGACTGGGTACATGGGACCCAACTAGAAGACCTTGATTTTGCTGATGACATAACTCTTATCAGTAATAATGTGAATTCCATGCAAGAAAAAACAGATGACCTGTCTTCACTGGCTAGCAAAATAGGACTTGAAATTAACAAGGACAAAACAAAAATAATGAAAATTCCCCTTAATCAAAATGGAAAAATACACATAGAAGGGACAGATATTGAAGAAGTCAATCAATTTGCATACCTTGGCAGCTACATAGACCAGGATGGTGACACTAGAAAGGAAGTTAGAATCAGAATTGCAAAAGCAGCATCGATCTTCAAGAATCTTGAGAACATATGGAATTCAAAAGTTATAAGCACAAAAACCAAGTAAAGACTATTCAATTCAAATTTAATATCCACCATCATTTATGCATGCCAAAGCTGGAAAACAACTAAAGAAATAGAAAAGAAATTAGACTATTTTGAAAACAAATGCCTAAGGAAAATACTCAGCATCAAGTGGAATGAATTAAAGAACAATGCAGAGATAAGACAGATGACTGAACAACAACCAGTCTCATGGGTGATCAGGAAAAGGAGATGGACATATGTTGGTCACTTGATGAGAAGAAATGATCAGAGAATCCCAAAACAAGCTATCAAGTGGAACACAACAGGCCAAAGAAAAAGAGGTAGACCACGTAAAACTCTGAAGAAAGGTAGATAGAGGTGTATGGTGCAGTTTTACAAAGTGAGGGAGGGAGTGAGTAAGGTGAGAAAAAAACGAATAGAAAGTATAAGAATGTATAAATGAAAAACATACAACATCCGATATTTTTGCGTGAGCCTTCTTCGAGGATTACATGCACAACGAGACAAAAAAAAAAACGAAGAACTTATCTGAATGTGTCTTCCTCCAGAAGTAGAAAACAGAAATGTGTGTAGTAGAAGGAAGGACCACGCTGACCACAACAAAGGATACCCGATAGAGATGTTATTCGATATCTCTTCTCGTCACCATGCCTTCTTTAAATCGTATCACTAAATCTCTCAAGTCTTTTATTACTATCTCTTTCAGTCTTTTGCCACCTCTCCTTTTCCGCACCGCCACTGACCTCGCTTTTGCCACGTACAAGAAGACGCGGTTCACTTCTCACGTTAATTTTCTCAACAACTGTCTTCGCCTGAGGGTTATTCCTAAAGGTTTTAAAGTTTTCACTGGCCATGGGCACTCTCCATCCCAGGATCCGTCAGCGTCTTTGTGCTATCAAAACCAATTGCGCTTTTCAATGCATGCGCTGTGTCGTTGAGGGACACATTAAACTCCTCTCGGACTTCGATAGTCAGATCGCTCAACTCTCACGTTACACATGATAATTACCTCATTTATCGCCTGATCTGAGAGATTATTCACTCCACCAACAGACAATTCTACCTGCAGCTTTCTTCTCTCAAAAAGCAGAAACTTTCTGCTATCCATCCCTCTACAGCCTCTCCCAGACACACCACCGCTTCTGCTCCCACCAAGGTGGTTTGTATCCCTCCTGACATTCCTCTTTCGGCTGATGAATTGTCTGTCCTGGGGAAAGGTTTACAGTTTGTTCCCCTCCGTCCTTCTGCTGACCAGTTCTCACTCCTTCAAGATGTCCACCGTTTCCATCGCAGACTGCGTTTAAAGTTCCATTTCCAAGACGCTTCCCAACCTTCATCATCCCAATCCACTTCCGATGATAACCCTTTCTCTCGCTTCCCCAAACAACCATCCACCTGGACACCTTCAGCAGGAGCGTCTCTTGCCTTGGACCTTTACATTGATCATACTCTCCATGAAATCAGCAATCTTCGCCTTCCCCATGTACGACACTCTAACCTGACTCCCGGGGAGCAGCGCGCACTTTCTCAACTCCAGCACAGGCGTGATATCGTGATCAAGAGTGCAGACAAGGGCGGGGCCATTGTTTATTGGAAGAAAGAATTGTACATCCAGGAGGCCATGGGCCAGCTGAGCAACACTAAATTTTATGCCTCTTGCCCTCAAGATCCAACTCTGGCCAACAACCACCGTGTTCGTGACACGATCAACGAACTCATCCACAAGACTGGTCTTTCTCCCTCGGCTACACATCTTCACATCCACGACAACTGCTTAGGGAAGCCATCCTTTTATCTACTCCCTAAGATTCACAAACCAGGCAGCCCAGGAAGGCCCATAGTGTCCGCTTGTTCCTGCCCTACAGAACAAATCTCTGACTTTCTTGACAGCATCTTTCAACCTCTGGTCACTAGTTTGCCCACTTATCTTAAGGACACGAATCATGCTCTCATTGCTTTTGAAACCCTTACACTCCTGCCTGTTTACACCTACCGTATCTTCACCCTTGATGTAGTATCCTTATACACATCCATCCCGCATGATCAGGGACTTCAGGCCGTCAAGTTCTTTCTGAACAAAAGACGCAATCCCTCTATTCCTACGTCTACTATTCTGCACCGTACACGACTTGTCCTCCAACTCAATTCTTTTGAATTCAATGGCCTTTACTTCGACCAGATTAGTGGTGTAGCCATGGGCACCAAGATGGGGCCTAGCTACGCGTGTCTGTTCATGGGCCACTTCGAATACAAGGTTCTGAGAGCCTTCAGAGGCCCTTTTCCCGCCTTCTATAGACGCTACATAGATGGGGTCACATCAATGCTAGAGGAAGATCTTAGCAACTTTATCAGTTTTGTTAAGGAGTACAATCCTATCATTTCTTTCACCTCCCATATCTCTGCTATTTCTGCTAACTTTCTTGACATTGCCGTTACTATCGGCTCTTCCGGGCTTACTACTTCTATCCACTATAAACCTACAGACTCTCACAGCTACCTCCTGCACTCTTCCTCCCATCCCAGATCGTGTAAGGAATCTATTCCTTTTCCCCAGCTGCTTAGGTTGCGACGTTTGTGTAAGGAGGATTTGGATTTCCAGGATCAAGGCCATAAAATGCTAGATTTCTTCCGTCAACGCGGCTATCCAGAACATGTTCTCTCGTCATTTTGGAACCGCATTAGCCATATATCGCGGCAGCAAGCCCTCACTCCTAAACCGCACTGTAGCTCTGAGAGAGTTAAACTGGTACTCATGTACCACCCTCATAGCTTGGCAGTTAAAAACATACTGTTTCGCCATCTCCATCTCCTCCAGACCGAGCCTGATACACGTGAACCTTTTGGGGAACCCCCATCGGTAGCCTACAGAGGGGACAAGAACCTCATGGACCTTTTAATTCGTAGTCATCTTAAGACAAATGACACTTTTTATGGTACCAGACGTTGCGGACGCTGTAGATGCAACACTTGTCCGTTTGTTGCCGAGGCTAGCCAGATCTCCTTCCCTAAGTCCACGTTATCAGTTCGGGGGTGGGGGGGGGGGTTCACCTGTACTTCATGCAATGTTATTTGTGTTATTATGTGCAAACGTTGCGGTTTGAAGTACATAGCGGAGACTGGCTTACGGTTAGGAGATTGATTTCGCCAGCATCTCAAAGATATTTCTAAGATGGCCTGGACACCTGTGGCTAAACATTTTTGCCTTAGCAACCACAGGGGAAAACATGACATTTCTGTTAGTGCGATCCGCTCTTGTTCTGCTGATGTACGATCTCGGAGGGTCCTAGAACAGCGCCTTATTTTCCAGACTGGCTGTCACCACCCAGCTGGAATTAACAATGTCTTCAGCTTTCTGTAACTTCTTTAGTTTTCCACTGGCCTTTTTTTTTTAAACTCTACTTTTTTTCTCTATGCTACCCCTCCCTACCACCGCCCTCTTTTCTTCTCTGCCAACATATTGGTGTCTATAGGGTCTTGTCCTATTCACCAGTTTGACATTTTCTCCCTGTAGGTGTTTATGTTCTTCATTCATTATCTCTCTGCGTCCCCTTTTCCCTCCGCCCCCACCCTCGACACCTCCTCTAACGGCTATCATGTTTCTATTGACTTTCCTCCCACCCCTTTCTACCACTTGTTTTCCTCCTCTCTCTCCACCTCTTCTTTACGATTGGCTCTTTCGGGTATCCTTTGTTGTGGTCAGCGTGGTCCTTCCTTCTACTACACAAATTTCTGTTTTCTTCTTCTGGAGGAAGACACATTCAGATAAGTTCTTCGTTTTTTTTTTGTCTCGTTGTGCATGTAATCCTCAAAAAAGGCTCACGCCGAAATATTGGATGTTGTATGTTTTTCATTTATACATTGTCATACTTTCTATTCGTTTTTTTCTCACCTTACTCACACCCTCCCTCACTATGTAAAACTGCACCATACACCTCTATCTAGCTTTTTTTTTTATTTAAACCAGTTTTACTGCAGTCGCCATCCCTTTTATCTGAAACTCTGAAGACTCTGAAGTTAAGAGAGGCCAAATTAACAGGCATAAAATCCCTTGATGAGGTTGAAAGGCTCACCGAAACAGGAAAAATTGGTGAACTACTTTGTGAGCCCTATGTGACATTTAACGGCACCAGAAGGATATAAGATATAAGATAAGATAAATACAATTCTTTTCCATTCTTTTCGCCAAATTCCTGAATGCCATATCTTTTTACATAGTGCATGATAAATTGTTGCACGTTCCTTTCCTCCTGCTTTAATAAGTTCAGCTGTTATCTCATCACATCCTGGTGATTTACCATTTTTCAGATTCTTTATTGCCTTAAAACTTCTTCTATTGTCTGTTCGAGTTCTTTCTCCTCCAATAATAATTTACACTGTTCATTTCTGCTTTCACAGTCAGTTGTTTTATACCTTCCTCTGCAATATACCTTCCGTCTTTCTAGAATTTCCTCTATCTCTGTCAGTGTATTCCCCATCTCGTAAAAATTACATTTAGCTTACGTTTGACATTTCTCGTCAATGTCTTCATTCCTTTAAACATTTCACTATCTCTTCCACACTTCTGATGTCCTTCTATTCTTTCACAACAATCTTGCATGTATTGTCTTTTCTTATGTTTCTTCATACTTCTTATGTTAAAGATTTACATTCCTCTTTGTTGTTGTTTCTCACTTTCCGTTGTGTCTTCATTTCTCTACTTTGTTTTATAAGTTCTAGTGTGCCTGATGTAATCCATCCATTCTTTTGTGTTTTCTTTACTGGAATCACGTCTTTAGCTGTTGCTTTTAAGATATCTCTGGCCTGCATAGCCAATTCATCTGGTGTCATCTCCTCTTGTACAGCCATCAGGATTTTGAAATAGTTCTTCACTTCTATACCGTATTGTTCTTGTATTTTTGTAAGATCAAAGCAGAGTGGTCTTGATCCCATAACTGTCTTTTTTTTATCTTTATCTTCATGTCTGCTGTTAATAACTAACTCATGGTCCGTGTCCCAATCGGCGCCTGGTAAAATTTTTGCTGATGTTATACTTGATTTCTACCTTCTTTGCACTAAAATGTAATCTATTTGATTCTTGGTTTTCCCATCAGGTGATGTCCATGTGTAAAGTCTTCTTGGATGTTGTTTAAAAAAGTGTATTAGCGATCATTAGCTCATTTTCCATGCAAAATACCATTAGATGGTCACCTGCTTCATTTCTAAGTCCTATGCTAAATTTCCCCACAACATATCCTTCGTCTTCTGCTCTTTCTGTTCCAATCTTTGTATTAAAATCCCCCATTATTAATTAATTCATTCATTCATTCATTTGCATGTCCCTTGCAGAACTTTGTCTCCCAAACAGCACTCCTGTAGGCCTCTCGGTTGTGAGCAAGATGGCCTGCTGCTGTTGCATCCATTTCCAGATCGTCAACGATGTCTTGCAGCCATCTTCGTCTTGGTCTTCCTCTTTTTCTTTTTCCCATTATGCATCCTTCCAATACGGTCTTCTCTAAATTATCATGACGTTTAATGTGTCCAAAATATTTAAGTTTTCTCTCTTTAATCCTCTTCACTAGCCAGCCTTCTTCAATATTAAGCTCTTGTAGTATAGATATATTTGTTCTTTTTTGTGTCCACGATATTTGGAGAACTATTATTAATACAGTATCATTTTTCCGTACCTGGTCTATCGTCATTTGTAGTGTGTTATAAAAGTCTTCTACTTCCTCTTATTTTGGTGCTGATGTAGGTGCATATATCTGGATGATTGTTACATTTCTAGGAGTGCCTTTCAGTCTAATTGTGAGGATTCTATCACTTGTAACTTAGTAATGTTTTTGATGTTGATTTGTCCAAGTAAAAAGCCACTCCATTCTTTCCTCTAATTCTCCACCATTCTTGCTCTTGAAGTGTCCTGATCCTTTCCATCGATGTTCACAGATTCCCAAAATGTGTATCCCCATTCTTTTCATCTTGTCACTTATTATTTGATACTTTCCCTCATACATACCTCTCACATTCCATGTTCCTACTCTTATTTTTCTTTTTAGTTTGATGCAGGGGTTTTCCTTAGTAAGACCATTAGGATTTTGTCTGTCATCACAATTACTAGTATCGACCTCTGTCTCACACTCTTCCCCAGTGTTAAAATTAGATCTATCTGGCCTGGGGGATTCATTACCAGATCTTTTTGCTATTTGACTTTCCATGTTGCTGTTTGGGTTTCTTGATATATTTCCAGAAAATTATTTATCATTGCTTTCCTTCTTGGAAGTGACTGTACTAGTCAGTGATCGTAGCCATTGTCCCTACATTGAGATATCTGCCTACCATCATAGAATGGTGACTGTAACCAACATTATCAGTCGGCTGCTCTCCCATTCCATCCACCACCTGCTCCCATGGCTTCACATCACCCTGATCGGGGAGCTATATGGGTACTCCACCTTGCCCAAGGTGTTCCATAGACTGGCAGAGGTAAAGAGGCGTCTTACTTCTCCTTTCATAGGGGATACCCCTACCCTGCAATCATTCATAAACCATAACACCTGAATATGTTACACAAAACTGCTTATGCGCACAAAGAAAGCACCAACAAATATCACAAAAATGCACTCTTAAATGTAGGTTTGAACTGTCATACCCAGAAATCTGTGTATAGAAGCATGTCATATGAAATGCTACATGAATCACCTATACATAAAAACATAAAGCCTGCTTATATTCAACCACAAATAGGCTGAAATGCCCCACATGCATACAAACATAATTAGATTACATGAAAGAAAAAGAAATAAACTGACTTCAGTTCTATTCACATCTAATGCAAGTTTAGTTTTGAATTGATCACAAAGCTGTGAGAATAGCTCTGCTCACCAGACAACTGAGGAAATTCAGAAAATAGATTGGGAAATTCTTCCACACCCTGCCTATAGCACCATCCTGAAACCCAGTGATTACCATTTTTCAGTTTTATGAAAAAACAAATGTGAGACCATCACTACGACACAGGAGAGAGTGTCCAGCAGACAGTGCATCTGTGCCTTCAGTCAGCTGGAACGGAATTCTACCAGAAGGCTATTTTCAAACTTGTAGAGTGATGGGAAAAATGTGTGCAGAGAAATGGAGATTATGTTGAAAAGTGAAGAAAAGGATGCTTTAGGTGATACATTTATGTTTTCTCTATCTGATTTTTAAAAAAAACCACTTTTGCTCACGACTTTCAGTATGACTCTCGTACAAGAACTTAATATTGAAGAAGGTTGCCTAGTAAAGAGGATTAAACAGAGAAAACTAAAATATTTTCAATTCATTTCAAGTGCCATGCCACGTGGCTTAGGCGATCATTTCTCTCCTCAATTCCCTGTCTTTGGACTTGATTATGAAATCCGTTGGTGACTTTCTTCCTAGACACAGTGACAGCCCATTTAGTAACTTCTCTCTCTGTCTTCCTTTGTCTCTTCTTTCTTCAGTTTCTCCAGTTGCCACAGTGTGTTCCAATTTTCCTCTTCTCAGGAAATGTCCTACAAATGTCGCTTGTTTGCCTCTGATCTTTGCTATAATTTGCTTTTTTATAATTTGCTATAATTTGCTCTGGCCTCTCTTAAGATTTCTTCATTGGTTTTCTTGGCTGTCCATGGTACTTTCAACATCCCTCATATAAACCACATCTCCATGACCTCCATTTCTCATTGTACTCTCTTATTCATAGATACAAGGGATGTCTACTGCATTAAAACTGGTTTAAATAATAAAGGCAGATAGAGGTGGAAAAACAAATTATGTCAGTCCGTAAGAACAGTGAAGAGCAAAACCTTTATCTTAGTGCAAAGAAAACTAAATTGATGACAACTGACAGAACAAACAAGGCAGCTGATATCAATGAGGAAAAACTGAAAGAAGTGGAGAGTTTTAAATATCTTGGATCACTACTAACTTATAATGGAGATACAATGAGGGAAATTAAAAGGAGGACATCTATCCCTCTTCAGAAAGTGAAACAACTAAAGAATCTGTGGAGAGGAACAGACAGAACTACAAAAGTTAGATTTTTAAGGGCATGCATCTTTCCCATCGAACTTAATATTGAAGAAGGCTGGCTAGTAAAGAGGATTAAATAGAGAAAACTTAAATATTTTGGACACATTAAACGTCATGATAGTCTAGAGAAGACCTTCTTGGAAGGGTACATAATGGGGAAAAGAAAAAGAGGAAGACCAAAACGAAGATGGCTACAAGACATTGTTGATGGTCTGCAAATGGATACATCAGCAGCGGGCCATCTTGCTCACAACCGAGAGGCCTACAGGAGTGCTGTTAAGGAGGCAAAGTTCCGCAAGGGACATGCAAATGAATGAGTGAATGAATGAATGAATGAGATAGAGATGTATAGTGTAGTTTTACAAGGTGGCAGGAGGGAGTGAGTAAAGTGAGAAAAAATGAATAGAAAGTATGAGAATGTATAAATGAAAAACAACATCCAATATTTCGGCGTGAGCCTTTTTCAAGGATTGCATGCACAAAAGAGACAAAAACAAATAAATATAAACGAAGAACGTATCTTAATATGGCCTCCTCTAGAAGTAGAAACTTTGCGTTCGAAGTGGCCCATGAACAAATATGCATAACTGGGGCCCATTTTGGTACCCATGGCCACACCACTAATCTGGTCAAAGGTTCTGAGAGCCTTTAGAGGCCCTTTTCCCACCTTCTATAGACGCTACATAGATGACGGCATTGGGGTCACATCAATGCCACAGGAAGATCTTGACAACTTTATCAGTTTTGTTAAGGAGTAAAATCCTATCATTTCTTTCACCTCCCATGTCTCTGCTACTTCCGCTAACTTTCTCGACATTGCCGTTACTATCGGCTCTTCCAGGCTTACTACTTCTATCCACTATAAACTTACAGACTCTCACAGCTATCTCTTGTATTCTTCCACTCATCCCAGATCATGTAAGGACTCTATTCCTTTTTCCCAGCTTCTTAGGTTGCGATGTTTGTGTACTGAGGATTTGGATTTCCAGGATCAAGGCCATAAAATGCTAGATTTCTTTCATCAACGCAGCTATCCAGAACATGTTCTCTCGTCATCTTGGAACCACATTAGCCATATATCGCGGCAACAAGCCCTCACTCCTAAACCGCACTGTAGCTCTGAGAGAGTTAAACTGGTACTCATGTACCACCCTCATAGCTTGGCAGTTATAAACATACTGTTTCGCTATCTCCATATCCTCCAGACCGAGCCTGATACACGTGAACTTTTTGGGGAACCCCCATTAGTAGCCTACAGAGGGGACAAGAACCTCAGGGACCTTTTAGTTCGTAGTCGTGTTAAGACAGATGACACTTTTTATGGTACCAGACATTGCGGACGCCGTAGATGCAACACTTGTCCGTTTGTTGTTGAGGCTAACATATTTCTATTGCCTGCCCCCCTTCTTCCACCTGTTTTCCTCCTCTCTCTCAACCTCTTCTTTACGATTGGCTCTATCGTCTTATCCTTTGTGTGGCCCACGTGGTCTCTATTTACATCTTCTAGTGGACACACATTTCTCTGTTTCCTACTTCTGGAGGAGGCCATATTAAGATAATTTCTTCGTTTAGTTATTTGTTTTTGTCTCGTTTGTGCATGTAATCCTTGAAAAAGGCTCACGCCAAAATATCGGATTTTGTATGTTTTTCATTTATACATTTTCATACTTTCTATTCGTTTTTTTCTCACTTTACTCACTCCCTCTGCCACTTTGTAAAACTGCACCATACACCTCTATCTACCTCTCTTATTCATAGACCATGCTTCACACCCATAAAACAAAATTGGCTCGATGTAACATTTAAGTACTCGGAATCTTGTTTCTATTGATACGGATCTGTTGCACAAGATGTGTTGTATTGTCTGGAATGCTGACTTGTCCTGAGCACGTCTGCTTTTTATTTCGTTGTGACATTTCCCATCAGTTGTTATGATCGTTCCTAAATACTTGAATCTATAAACTTGTCATCTCAAAGAAAAGAGTACCATCAAAATGTAGCATTACCATCGATGGCACAAAATATTTTGGCCATATTTAACGTCATGAGAAGTTAAAGAAGACCGTCTTGGAAGGATACATAATGGGAAAAAGAAAGAGAGGAAGACCAAAGTGAAGATGGCTGCAAGACATTGTTGATAATCTGCAAATGTCACAGTATCAGCAGCAGGGCATCTTGCTTACAATCAAGTGGCATACAGGAGAGCTGTTTGAGAGGCAAAGTTCTGCAAGGGACATGTAAATGACTGACTGCATATTGTAAAAAATGTTTAATTACAGCTGTTTTCAATTTTCAATTACTTTTCTAAAAGCTTGTTAACTTTGCTGTATAAATGGTTTACTATTACAGAAGATGATCTAACATCAAATATGTCAAAACTGATTGGTTTATCCAGTGAGTTGTGGCCAGGACTTGCTTTTGACTACATCAAGAATAAGAAATGGAATTTAGCAGAGTTTGTTTTTACTAACTGTATGGCTCCACCTGTTAAATGTTACAATGTAGACCTGAGCTATTTTTGTAAAAAGAACTTGCTCGATAATCAAAGGTTTGTACTGATTTTTTTTTTTTTAACTGAACTTGTTACACAGTAGGAGAGAAAAAAAAAAGAAAGGAAGAGGAGGAATAAGTTAAAAATTGATATGTCACTCTGATATTTCCATTTTACATCTTTTTTTTTTGTGTGTGAAAAGAGTGAAAAAAAAAGAATGGTGAACATATGAATATATAGACTTGCTTCTTAAAAATAGACATTCTGCCATATGATTTCTGTTGTCTGTGAGTTATTCATTTTACTAATGCTTTCTATTTTCTGTTATTATTCTGCTATGTGTTTTCCATTGTGTATGTACTTTCATTTCTACTATATGCTTTCCATTGTATGTGTATGATAATGTTTATTATTCTTTTATTATATATACTTCTTTTTTTTTTTACAATTTGAATGAATTATAATTATTATTACTTTATTATCTAGGTGGGTTTGTGGACTCCTCTTTTGGTTTCTGAGTAGTGGAGCTGATCATAGAAAACTCAAGTTTCATGAGTTTTAAACTTATGGTAAATAAAAAAAAAAAAGATATCTTTGCAACTCTTTTGATAAGACAGTTTCACCTAAAATAAAACTGGAGGATAAGGAGAGGGCAGTGAAATGTCTAGCAGTGAATGGGGACTAACATTTACATATCTGTAAATGTGATGAATGTCATTTAATCCTTTTAAATTTTACAATTTAACTTCTTAACTTGTGGTCCAATCTGCATTTACTCAGCATGAAAAATAAACTCCAGATTAGATCCAGAGTTCTGTTGGTGTTCCCTGATTAAAGATAAATGAGTGAGCCTGACATTCCTACCATGAGCTGGGATTTCAATCATGTCCTTCCTTGACCTCATTTTTTTTCCAACAAAATGTTCTTTAGCTTATTGTGCACTATAACTTTTGAGTCTGGTATCAAGTAATTACTTTATGTATGCATAACAGCTGTACTGTATGAGTCCAACATACTGCATTGAATGCAAAATAAACTACTGGGAGATTTGTTTCAGGAAAAAAAAAATGCAATGGAAATGCATTAACATATCATTACAGTTATTTGAAATTTGGTTAATAAAGAATAAAAATGAATAGTATGTGCATTTCTAACATTATTTTTTAAAAATTATTTATGTGATAACATCTCAAGAATTTCATGATGGTCTCTTAAAAATGTTTCTGTTTAATGGCATAATTGATCACACTCACATAGATTTTAAATATGTAATTAAATAATGTATTTTTATAGGAATCTGATAAAATGCGCGAGTTTCTTGCCAATTATCTCCTGGAACAAGGTGTTGATGTTATGGCAGAAAACTCAGACAGAAAGCAGGCAATTGAGCTGACCAGTAGTTTTGATGTGATCAGATATAAACTGCAGGAATATATGGATAAACGTAAGTATAATTTCTTTGATTTAAAATAAAATTATTCCTCAAGGCTGCCAAATGAAATAACACTTCTTCCTACACAGCACATTCTGATATTTAGTAATTTTCTTCCTTGCTCTCTTACTGTAGATGCTTGTTTATTTATTTATTTATCTCTTATGTTTTCCAGTTCTTTTTTTTTCCTGCTTGCTATGACTTGACAAAGTCCTTTATTTATGACCAAGATGTGTGTGATGTCCTGTTTTGATTTCCTGCATATTAATTGCTGATTCTGTTGATGTTTATCTTCCCATAATGCAGTGGCAGATTTAGGCTTAAGCTAAATAAGCACAGATTATGGAATTGTACACCTTCTGATATAACTTTTTAACAAGAGCACTTTAACTCTTTCCCTGCCGGATGTTGCTGTAGTGATACTTCCAATTTACCTGTTCCCTGCTGGATGTCACTATAGTGCTCCATGCTTTGTTTCATTAAAAAACTGGTGTAAATTTTAATTGCAAACATTTAGTGCACATGTCCATTGACCCTTCCTCATCCTTTTGAAGTGTGGGTAGCAGCCATTGTGTTTTTTTTTTAAGTTTCTGTGAAGTATTTTCAACTTTTTGTGACTTAGGTAGGCATATAGACATGCCCTACCCCAAGTAGATCTAGACCTATTAGACACTTTGGAGAAGAGTCTAGAAGATTATTTCAGACATAATTTTTGTGAGGAATTCCACACATCATCACAATGACTTTGCGTCGTGTATTATAAATGGATATATACTGCACTGATGGTAATTTTAAGACTATATGGATACCATCTAAAATTCTCAACATTATTAGGGATCTCTATAATGGAAATGTTTGTGCAGTCAACACAGAAGAAGGAATGAGCAAATGGTTCCAGATTGAAACAAGCGTGAAACAAGGATGTGTACTATCTCCCTTGCTTTTTTGGAATTGCGATAGGCTTCATAATGAAAAAATGCTGCACAGGTAAGATGGGCATTGATTAGGTACATGAGACCCAACTGGAAGATCTTGATTTTGCAGATGACATAACTCTTATCTGTGACAATATGAATTCGATGCAAGAAAAAAACAGATACCCTGTCTTCACTGGCAAGGAACTTGACAACAAGGAAAAAACAACAATAATGAAACTTCCCATTAATCAAGAAGGAAAAATACACATAGAAGGAACAGCTGTTGAAGAAGTACACCAATCTGCCTACTTTGGAAATTATAGATCAGGATGGTGACACCAGAAGGAAGTTAGAATTGCAAAAGCAGAACTGACCTTCAAGAATCTTGAGAAAAAATGGCACTCAAAAGTTATAAGCACAAAAACTGAGCTAAGATTATTCAATTCAAATGTAATATCCACCCTCATTTATGCATGTGAAAGCTGGAAAACAACTAAAGAAATAGACAACAAATGTTAAGACTCTTTTGAAAAGAAATGCCTAAGGAAAATACTTGGTATAAAGTAGAATGAATTCAAGAACAACACAGAGGTAAGGCAGTTGAGCAAATAACAACCTGTCTCAATGGTGATCAGAAAAAGAAGATGGACATATGTAGGCTATGTGATGAGAAGAAACAGTCAGAGAATCCCCAAACAAACTATCAAGTGGAACACAAAAGGCTGAAGAAAAAGAGGTCATTCACATGAAACTCTAAAGAGGACATTGTTAAGAGAGGCCAGTTTATTCTGCATAAAATCCCTTGATGAGATTGAAAAGCTCACTTAAAACAAGAAAACTTGGCAAACAACCATGCGAGCCCTATGTGACATTTAATGACACAGGAAGGATGTAAGATGATGGTAAGTAGAACATTATCATAAATTTTTTTTTTTGGGTGCTAAAAATGTTCTCCTATTTTCACACCAATTCTTTTTTCCTAAAGAAAACTCTGCATTTATGGAATCTTCATACATTTACAGTTATTTTGGTGCATAATAAGTATACTTTTACCATGGAAATACTTTTTTACATTCACTTTTCCAGCTATATCCTATAAATATCAAGACCTGGCATTTAATTCCACAGAACTGGAATGTCTGTGTTTTCACCTCCAGCAGGGAAAGAATCTTGTTTTGTCTTGTCTCGTCTCCTACCTCATATACCTTTCGGTGTTGAGGGGACAAATAGACATCTTGATAGAGCTCGACAATTTGCTTCATATAATGGGATATTTAATGCTTCTGTAATTTTCTCCCTCCATCTCCTGCATGGGCGGCCTCTTCCTCTGCTATCTACAAATCTTAGTGTAAATGTTGTCTGTGATATACTGTCTGGTGGTAACCATGTAATGTGGCTAAACCATTTGACTTGCTGTTTTTGGATATGGTGTAATACTGGTGTTACTGCAGCCTTTGCACTGATGGTGGTATTTCTTATTTGGTTTCTTCTTGCCACATTTAGTATTCTCCTTAAACATCTCATTTCTGTCGTGCTGATTTTTCTTTTGTTCTTGGCTATTAATGTCCATGTTTGACATTGATAGCATAGAGTTGGGAGGAAAATTGTGCTGTACAGTGGCCTTTTTGTTTCAATTGTGATGTATTTATTTTTCAGTAAATGAGTCATTTGTCCAATAATCTGATTTGCTCGATCTTGGTGTCGGTTTTCCCTGAGGATGATATTATGCTACCTAGGTATTTGAAATGTTTCACTTGTTTCAAGACCTGGTTATCTAAGGGAAAGCGTTTTAAGTCTTATATAGCTTAGGGCCTCACCAAGTATAAATCCAACACTACACCTTGTTACCTCACTGAGTCTAGATTTGGCACAACAACTTAGTGAGGCCCTAAGTTGCTGTGGGGCAATATGTGCAACTCAGTGAAGCCCTAAATCTGGCACTGCAGGTGAGGGCCTCACCAAGTCTAAATCTGGCACTACAGCTTAGAACCTTATAGTGTCTAGATTTGGCACTGCAACTTAGGGCCTCACCGAGTCTAGATTTGGCACTGCAACTTAGGGCCTCACTGAGTCTAGATCTGGCACTGCAGCTTAGGACCTCACCAAGCCTAATCTGGCACAGCAGCTTAGGACCTCACCAAATCTAAATCTAGCACTGTCTTTATTAATCTTATCAACCAGAGATTCATTGAAACATGAAGACCAGATTTTTTTTCCAGTGTAACGGTCTTATTCTTGTGGGATCACAGATTCTTAAAAAAGTGCAGTCATGTCATAATGGCCTATTTTAAAATAATGATCATTTTAAAACTAAAGCCCATCATTTACATTTTTTCTTGGAAACAAGATTTGGCAGCATGGTTGACCTAAAGATACGATTTTGGTGATAAAATTATATCAGAACTGGTCTCATTAATATATTTTAAAATCACAAACAGGAATATTATTGATCTCAGTTTTCTTGTTCACGAGATAATTTTTGTCTCTAAGCCACAGGATTTTAAGTAAATTTCTGTGACATATTTTAACTTCTTGTTTGTTTATTTGCAGATAAACTCATAAGCAAATGGAAAGACCAGAGTAAACAGCCTAAAAGTGATTTACAAAATAGTCAGCAAGACACAAAGAAGCAAAAAGATTTATCGGCTAGAAGTGGTTTACGGAACAGTCAGCAAGACACAAAGAAGCAAAAAGATTCATTGGCTAGAAGTGGTTTACGGAACAGTCAACAAGAGAAGAAGCAAGAAAATTTGTTGCAGCCTGCAAATCCTTCACAAACTTGTAAAAAATGTGAAAGGAGATTGCAGAAATCGTATCAGTTGAAGAAGGAAAACTATCAACAAGGTAATACTGTGAATTCATCAGGTGGAAAATTCATTTTCTTGAAGAAGCTTATAATTATAATGAGGTGGATTTTAAATATTGAAATATGCTCGAATACTTACCACTTATGACTGAATGCACATTTTGAACATCAGTTCTTCAGCAACAGATGTTCACATCCAGTAAAAATGTGATACAAACATTTCATGTTTTGTGTCTATCTCCTCATGTACGTGAATGAATGATATTTATTTTTAAAGGGTAAAGAATTGGGCGAGCAGGCCCATATTACATTCTGTGAAATCTGTACTTGCGGTGTCAAGAAGTCTATTAGACTTCTCAACAAGCTTTTCAATTTACTTCATGTTAGGGGTTATTTAAGATTACAATTATTCCATTTATCCAGGTCTCCTGTTCTGTGAGTGTTTTTTTCTATATTAGACTGTCTGGTGGTAGTATTGTGATGTAAGCAAAACATGTGTCTTGTTTTTGGATGAAGTTCAGTGTTTTTAATTAATTCTTGTCTTGATGTATATTTCTGATTTTGTCTCTTCTTTTCATCATTCAATTTTCATTTTATATTTTCCTAAAACACTTGAGTTCTGCCACAGTGCTTGTCCTTAAATGTTTTGAATATCTATGTCTAGTATTGGTAACACAGAGATAGGATGAAGATTGTATTGTGCAGCGCTTTTGCTGTATCATTTGTTATGTATTTGATTCTTAGTCTAGGTGTTATTTGTCCAGTTATCTCATTCATTCTCTTGCATCTGCTCCCAGTGTCTTTATTAATTCCAAAAATAACATTTTAAAACTGATTTAGATGCCAGATATTTTTTTCCATTAAAATACACAAAATATTGTCAAAGATTCTGTTTTAGGAAGTTGAAAACAAAATGACAGAAACAAACAAAGTGACAGAAACAAATGAAGCCAAATGAAAAGATCAATTAGATTTTAACTCTTTCCGTGCTGCAGAAAAAACTCAGATGTTCCGTTTGTGCCAAATTAAAAGCACAGGTCTTGATCTGTGTAGGTGGTGTAGTTGTAAAATTGAAATAACAAAGCATTTCCACGTATTTCCATGATAAAAGTACCTGTATTAAAATAGCTGTAAATGTAAGAATTAAGAGTTTTTTAGGAAAAAAGAAATAGTGTGATGGTTTTATCTGATAATTGTGTCATACTTACCATCGGGTAGGTCTAGATCTACCATCGGTGATGTCTAGATCAACCTGTAGCTTCATCTGATCTCATCGTGTGATAGTATGTAGCAAACTCAGTACAGTAATATCTGAAATAACCTTCTAACTACTTCTTCAGTCTGTTTTATAGCGTTTTATAGGTCAAAATCTACTTGGGGGACATTCAAGAGCAGTGGTCTGTTCGTAGGGCTTGTCCGTATGCCTCAGAAATCACACAAAATATTGACATTTCTAAAAAAAAAAAAAGACCAATTCTAGCTTGAATGTGGTAAAATTTTGCCAATAGCCACAGAAAGAGTCAAATACTTTCTGTCATTTGTTAAAATACCTGCCATAGAACCCATTTTGTGTAAAGCTTCAAGTGCCTTTTATGATTCTTTTATTTTAAAAAAAATTAAATTTTAAATATTATGTTAATATTTTTGTTTTGGTTTCCTTATAGAAATTCTATGTTAATTGTATGAAAATAATTTAATACATGAACTGAAAGTTAACCCAAATGAATTATTATTTTCCTGTAAATTATCACTAATGAAATTTCTTTTCCAAAAAACAAACAAAAAAAGTAAATTGCCTAAGAAAACTTTGACACAGAATTGTTTCATCAAAACTGGTTAATCTAACAAATCTTTTTACAAGGGATGGAAAATAATTAAAACTTGTCTCTGCTTTTAAAGGCTGACAGGATAAGGTTAACAGACAGTATCTTCTGTTTTCTCTATGACAGGAGTAATGTTTTTTTTTTTTTGCTCCCCTGTGGGTCTGCTTACACCTCATCAGTGTTAAATATAAAGCTGAAATAAAATTAGATTGGAATTCTTGATGTCATTACAAAACTATTTGTGTTCAAGTAAATAATAACAGTAAAAGAACTGATCTTCTTTCATGACTCTTGCTTGTACTTTCCAGTGTTTCAAGTGGTAAGATGCATGGTAGCTAATGATTTTAAAGGTAGTAGTTTTTGTTTAAAACCAAGTTAAGATTATTCAATTCAAATGTGATATCCACCCTCATTTATTCATGTGAAAGATGCAAATCAACTTAAGAAATAGACAAGAAATTAGACTCTTTTGAAAAGAAATGCATAAGGAAAATACTTTGTATAAAGTGGAACGAATTCGAGAACAATACAGAGATAAGTCTGTCTCATGGGTGATCAGAAAATGAGATGGACATATGTAGGTCATGTGATGAGAAGAAACAATCAGAGAATACCAAACAAGCTGTCAAGTGGAGCACAACAGGCCAAAGAAAATGAAATCGACCATGTGAAACTCTAAAGAGGACATTGTTAAGAGAAGCCAGTTTAGTGGGCATAACATCCCTTGATGAAGTTGAAAGGTTCGCAGAGAAAAGGAAAACTTGGCAAACAACTATGCGAGCCCTATATGACATTTAACAGCACAGGAAGGATGTAAGATGTAAGTTTTGGTTTTACAACATTACTCTAGGAACTTGCACAGGCCTCCATCTCTTATATTTCAGTGTACTCAGACCTAGTAGATGTGATTTGCTGCAAAGGCAATAGTTCAGCGCATCACAGAGAACTGACAGACAGAGCAATTCAACAAACTGCTGACCTTTTGTCAAATGATGTTGCTCAAGGTTTGTTGTTAAGTTTTAGCGTTTGGTTTTAAGAATATGTTTTTGTGAGTAACTAAAATTCTGAATAGAAAAGGCAGCATCGCTTCTAGGAAAATCAATATCTTTTTGAAAAGATAGATAAAAGCCGTGATTCTAATAACGTAATTAAAAAAATCTAAATATCTAAACTCTCCCTTTCTCTCTCTCTCTCTCTCTCTCTCCTCCACACCCTCCCCTTCCCCTCTGCTCCTACTCAACCTCACCCCCCTCAACCCATTCCATACCAGGGTATTTTACATCAAATGACCAAGGGGGTAAGTTTCATCAAGTGGAATTGGATGGTTCTCACATTTAAAAGGATCACAAAGGCATAGTCTGATTTGCAGTATGACATATTATACATTAGTTTAAACAGGAAAAGTTGTATATTGTTTTTCTAATAACATTTTAGTATGTTGTTAGTATAGAACAGAAAAAAGAGCTAAGAAATGAGAAGAAAGAGTGGAAAATTATGATGAAATATTTTCTCACTTACACCTCAAGTTAATCCTCTGTACTGGGTCCAATATATCCAAAATGAATAAAATTTTACACAAACACCATTTCCTTACAGAAAAATATACACTAATTATTTATTTACAATTAATTTACAATCTACAATAAAGTGAAAACGTGAAAACACAAGTGGGCAGCAGGCTATAAACCTAGGAAAACCTTAAAAACAATTAAATTTTAACACAAATTGGCTCTGAATTCAACCTCAAGCGGGCCTTGTGTCAACATTTCTGACACCGGAAAGAAGTAATACTACCAGTTTTGCCAGAATTTTTTAGTATAGTTAGGATAAATTCAAAGAGATTTTCACTTTTGTCAGTCGTTTGCTATCTTCTTGGCAGTCTCCCATTGTTTGTCTCTTTGGGTCATCCCTTTTACTCTATGAAGCCCAGTTCAAAGCAGTTTGAGATAAAGGTTCATCTGTTATTCTTGTAATGTGCCCACCTCCCCTTACAGTTACTATTGACAATGTGCATTTAGTCTTTCATACATGAGATTTAATGTTTTCAGTATTCCTTTCACTGTCAATCTCCATTCATCACTAGGCGTTTGTTCACTGCACTCTCCTTATCCTCTAGTTTTATTTTTAAGTTAAACTGTCTTATCCTGAGCAATATATACACTACCAGTAGATCACTAATGAACATACATTTGTACCATAGATACTCTTCAGAAGGGTAAAATGATAATGTGGCATGCTATTGCAACTCAATTAATATGGTTGCCACATGTTATTTTAAATTTATGTAATTTAATTATGTAAGAATCTGTGCAGAGGAGCAGACAGAACTACAAAAATAAGATTTTTAAGGGCATGCATCTTTCCCATCGCAACATATGCCTGCGAGACCTGGACACTTAACAAAACAGCTGAGAAGCACATAAATGCCTTTAAATGCTACAGAAGAGTTCTCCAAATATCATGGACACAAAAAAGAATAAATATATCTATACTACAAGAGCTTAATATTGAAGAAGGCTGGCTAGTAAAGAGGATTAAAGAGAAAAAACTTAAATATTTTTGACATATTAAACGTCATGATAATTTAGAGAAGACCGTATTGGAAGGATACATAATGAGAAAAAGAAAAAGAGGATGACCAAAACGAAGATGGCTGCAAGAAATCGTTGCCGATCTGCAAATGGACGCAGCAGCAGCAGGCCATCTTGCTCACAACCGAGAGGCCTACAGGAGTGCTGTTTGGGAGGCAAAGTTCCGCAAGGGACACGCAAATGAATGAATGAGCTTAAGAATTCTCTGTATTGAACTTTGATAATATGCTGAAAGCCATTCTGTGGGGAAAACTGAGGCCAAAATAAATGAGGGAATGAAAGTAGACAATATCAAGAGGTAAGATGGGAGGTTATCCAGTCATTTCTTAATCACAAGAGGTGGTGATCTGGATGTAAATGCACCCAATTGCTGCTGAAGTGAACACATAGAGTGATAATTTGATAATTCATCTATGGATTACTGAAGTTAGTTAAGAAGGACCATCATCTGTGTGCTCCAGAAACGTTCATAGATGCTCCAATCTCCTCCTCATTATCTCCCTTAGCATACATTAACTGATTACACCTGTCCTGTGTTGACTGACCATGTTTCTGGAGCTTTTGATTAGTCATTCATGTTTACCACTCCAAGTTTCATCTCCAGCTCCTTTACTCTTGACAGCTACTCTGATTCACGGTTGTCAGTGAAGTATTTTGCCTGACTAACCTCTCTTTCAGTACTGATGATGTCAGTTTGATCAATTATCTTCCCTTCCTCTGTGATAACTGAGTCTGCCAAATGATCTGCAATTTCATTTCACTTTGACACCTGAGTGGCCTGATGCAAAAGTGAAAGTCAGTCGATGGATCTGTGACATCTGCAAAGGATTTGAGGAGCCAGCTTGAATTTCTTTATTGTTCATGTTCATCAAGTCACTCAAGATGCATGCTTATGAGTAATCTTGTGACTTAACCTGCTGTGAGTTTTTGTCACAGCCATGGTTTCTGCTGTGAAGTTGTTGCAGAAAAAGCACTTCTGGCTTCTTTCACTTTGCTTAAAAAGTTGACTCTGGAGGCCCAGGCACACCTCTTGCCACAAACCACTGATTTATCTGTATAAATAACATATTTCCATCTCTGATGTTTTCACTATCTAGTGCTTTGACCTCAGCATTTATTGTGGCAGGATTATTATCTCTGCATCTGTTGAATGTAATATGAAGAGGTAATTTGAAGTTTGGTTGTGTAGGTACCAAGTTAAGATTATTCAATTCAAATGTGATATCCACCCTCATTTATGCATGTGAAAGCTGGAAAAGAACTAAAGAAATAGACAAGAAATTATATTCTTTTGAAAAGAAATGCCTAAGGAAAATACTTGGTATAAAGTGGAACGAATTCAAGAACAACACCATAGATAAGACAGATGAGCAGAGATAAGACAAATGAGCAAACAACTACCTGTCTGATGGGTGATCAGAAAAAGAAGATGGACATATATCGGTCATATGATGAGAAGAAGCAATCAGAAGATTCCCAAACAAACTATCAAGTGGAACACAACAAGTCGAAGAAAAATAGGTCGTCCACATGAAACTCTAAAGAGGACATTGTTAAGAGAGGCCAGTTCAGAGGGCATAACATCCCTTGATGAGACTGAAAAGCTCACTGAAGACAGAAAATCTTGGCAAACTACCTTGTGAGGCCTGTGTAATGATTAGTGGCACAGGAAAGATGTAAGATGTAAGTGCAGGTGTCTAAAAGAGATATTGATGGGATTAGGTGTTGCAGAAAACTGGTTTGTAAACACTATAAAAACTAGAAAGTTGAGATGCTTTGGCCACATCAAGAGATACAGTGATTTGGAGAGGTTGATACTAGAAGGCACAGTGCCCGGAAAAAGAGAAAAGGGAAAACTTTGCCACATATGGACTCATAGAAATTTTGCATATGTCATTGTGAGAAACTGGTCAACTTGCACAAGACCGCATTGCATTCAGAGAGGCAGTGAAAGAGACAATGTTCTGGAAAGGACACGTTACATGAAGATGAAGAAGAAGAAGAAGTGCAGGTATTTATTCTTGTTCAGGATCTGTATTCACAGGACACAACCCATGGATTACATCTTCATGGTGCATTCATGATTTACCTGTCTTTTTCCTGTTTCATTTTGCTCTTGAACAGTTCACTGTGGACTGGGTGTGTCCTGTCTGTGCTTATTTTGAAGTAGGCATCGTCCTTGACTAAGTGTACTCTATTGCCAATGGTAGGAAAGTCTAGCAGATAGTTCGTGGCCTTGCAGAATGTATCTCTTGTGGATCCAAGAATAATATGCATTGCCTTGTTATCTATTTTCTCAAGCCTTTTTATATGCATAGGGGCAGCTGAGTGTCAGGATTACCAGTGCATAGTCTATCACAGAGAGCACCAACTCCTGATACAGGAGAACAAGCTGTCATTGTTCAACTGCTGCCATGATTTTTATTGTAGCCAAACCTTTCCTGGCTTTATTATTGAGATATGGTCTACACACTCTTTGAATATCAAACTGCAGTCAAATCTTGTGCCTAGATTTCTCATTGATTTAGTTCTTTCAACAGTGTGTCTACAGAAATTCACAGCAAGCACTGGTTTATTGGTAGAGTGATTATTTAGTGAGAACCATGTCATGTTTTTTAAAAGCATAGAATGATATCTGTAACACTGGATTATAATAACCTAGAAAACTATTGAAATCCCATTTCATAGCTTTTCCAAAGATGTCAGGTGCAAAGGTATATGAAGACTTCAGAACACTAAGCCTTTCATATAACAAAACTGCTATTGAGAATTATTATGAGAATTATTATTGACTGTACCAAAGTATTTGACAAAGTTAAGCATGATGAAATCATGAAAATGTTAGAGGATATGATTATTGATGGCACAGATCTGAGAATAATAGAACATATGTATTGGAATCAAAAAGCAACCATCAAGGTAGAAAATATGATAGGCAGATATCAACCGGTAAAGCAAGATTGTGTCCTCTTACCAGATTTGGTCGCACTGTACAGTGACCATATCATGAAAAAAATAAAAAAATAAACCAGGAATTCTAGTTGAAGACCACTACAGCGTGAACAGCCTGCAAAGTGCAAATGATACAGTAGACAGAAATCAAAAAGAGCCTATGAAAAAGATTAAATATAGTAGTAAAATAAGGGACTCCTCTAAAAAGCAAGAAAATAGAAACAGTGGTAACTAAAGAAGAACCCACCTAAATAGAATGTTAAGGTACAAGGAACAACTTGAGACAAGTGCATACATTCAAATATCTGGGCACTTTGGTAACATCAGTTGGGAGATGCAACTCTGAATCAAGAATAGAATATGCCAAGCCAAAAAAACAGCTTTCAGACAAATGAGAAACATCTTGTGCAATGCATTTCTATCACTGAATATCAGAAAGAGTTTTAAAATACAACACTGAGCTTATCCTACACTATGGAAGTGAGTCATGAACATTCAACAGATCACTAGGGGCAACAGAGATGTAGTTTATTAGAAGAATGCTAAGAATACCATGAACAGCTAAGATGACAAGCAAGAAATGCCCAAGAAAAGCAAGTGTAGAAAAGAATCTAATTAAGTCTGCAAAAAAAACAATAGTCATTGTTCATTGGGCATATAATGAGATGAGGAGGGCTCGAAAGCATCATAGCAACTGGAAAGATAAATGGGAAGAGAACCAAGGCAAGATCAGAAGAAAAAAATCATGGACAGTATAATGTGATGGCACAACAACAAAAATCACTGTCTGGGCTGATGGAAAATATTAAGAGCCAAGATCTGTGGAGGAGCATGATCACCAACGCCTACTAGCAGTGCACCTGATGTTGGTGATGTTACAGTTGCTTTTGCAGGGTTAGTCTGCCCCAGAGACACTGCACTAAGTTAATATGTGGTCTAATTCATCCCGCAGTTGCAGAACAATCTTGGTCTATTTTTGCCCTGCTTGTATACCAAAAAACATCAGCATAAGACAGGGTTCATCCCTTCCCATCAAGCTATTCTCCTGTAATCCTGCCTATCTACATACTGAAAAGGAATAATAACAGTGGTGAGTCTTGTGGTAAGCCTGGAGTGACTGTTGTCAATTCTGATGCTCATTTGTCATATCTAAGTACTACCTTTGTCTGACAGAGCCACTGATATCTAGTTAACAAAGATTGGATGAATGTTGAGTTCCAGTAGCTGGTACAGTAGAAAGTAAAGTGGAATTTTGTTGTACTAATCTTCCAAATCTGTAGCAGCTGCATGTTAGTTAGTCGATAGATCATCCTTATTACACATCAGACGATTAGTCCACAAGTGATCTGATTTCATCTTCGATATTTCCACTACTGTTTGGCAGCTGATGATGGCAGTTCTCAGTTGATTAAACAGTCTTCTTTGCTTCCTACTGTAGCGCTCCTGACTGGCCACTCCGCATTTGATGTTATTTTCCAGTTCATGGTTGCAGATTCAGAACTGTTGCTTGATTCAGTGATTTGATTAGCTTCTCTAATTGCATTCAGGATATCATCTTGGTCCATTGCCTGTCCACCTCCACTGTAGCCATGCCAGCAAGTCTGTCCATTCCTTCATTACCACTTACCCCCACATGTACGTACTGGCACAAAAATGAAACAGATTTTTGTCAGCCATGATCTGAGAAGACTCCAACTAGTGCTTTTGCACCCAACCTAACTCAGTCTTCCTGAGCATATTCATTGAGTTGCTGAGAATATATGCCTGGGTGAAGGTCCGTGTCTCCAGTCATACCATTGCCTTGGTTACTGCCATGACCTCCATAGTCAGGCTACTTGTGGTTAAAGCAAAAGCACCACTGCCTTCTATCACCATTCTCCCTCTGACCTGTTCCATAGAAGCCTAAGTGCTTTGCCTGTTCTGATAGTGGACCCATCTGTGTAGATGACCACATCACACTCAGAAGAGTTCTCTGCAATCAAGGCACAATCCTCTGCCTCCACAGCCAATAGGTTTTGCTGTCTGCATTCCCTATCCAATGTGATGCATACTGAGAAGGAAGTATAGCAACCAGTCCACTGGCATCAAAACCCATTCTTCACAAGGTTCTGTCTTCAGGTGGACAGACCTGTTGAACAATGTCCTCTGCTTGCCTCATCCAGAATTTTCCTCTTTTTAATCTTGTGGCCCTTTTTGCTCATAACCTCAGTGTTCATTTGGTAGTGTGTGTCTGGGTGGTGTGTGTCTGCACTGACTCTGAGCTGTGCACATGCCTGGCAAATTCTTGTTCTGTCCATCATTTCATTCATTTTCATTCCTTTGCATGTCCCTTGCGGAACTTTGCCTCCCAAACAGCACTCCTGTAGGCCTCTCGGTTGTGAGCAAGATGGCCTGCTGCTGCTGCATCCATTTCCAGATCATCAACGATGTCTTGCAGCCATCTTCGTTTCGGTCTTCCTCTTTTTCTTTTTCCCATTATGTATCCTTCCAATATGGTCTTCGTTCTGTCCATCATGGTTGGAAAATCAAGCCCTGCACAGTGTGTCTTTTGTGCACCCAAGTATGATTCACATTGCTCCATTCTCTATCCTTTCAAGTCCCTTCATCTGAGTCTGAGAGTAAGAATTGGCAGGGCATATTCAACCACAGTAAGGACAAATTCCTGGTATAACAAAACAAGATGACTTTGCTCACCGTCCACCACAGCGGCTAGGCCCTTCTTAGCCTTCATTCATTCATTCATTCATTTGCATGTCCCTTGCGGAACTTTGCCTCCCAAACAGCACTCCTGTAGGCCTCTCGGTTGTGAGCAAGATGGCCTGATGCTGTTGCATCCATTTCCAGATCGTCAACGATGTCTTGCAGCCATCTTCGTCTTGGTCTTCCTCTTTTTCTTTTTCTCATTATGTATCCTTCCAATACGGTCTTCTCTAAATTATCATGACGTTTAATGTGTCCAAAATATTTAAGTTTTCTCTCTTTAATCCTCTTCACTAGCCAGCCTTCTTCAATATTAAGCTCTTGTAGTATAGATATATTTGTTCTTTTTTGTGTCCACGATATTTGGAGAACTCTTCTGTAGCCTTCAGTACCACCTAATTAACATGCTGTCTGAATGCAAGGCTTTTATCTAACTACACTCTCAGGTATTTCATTGCTGTGTCTTCTCCACATCCTCCGAGCACAGATTCACAGTTGGTGTTGGTGTGTTGACTGTCTGGTTACTCAAAGAGAACCATGTCACAGCTGCCTTCATCAGGTTAATCAGAGCCTCTGCTTCACTGCACCACCCATCAGAATGGTCCAGTTCTGTTTGGAGCTCTCTAGCAATCTGGTCCCAGTCTCAGCCCTGCTGATATACCAAGACATCATCAACAATGTTCTTCCATGTTTCAACACCTACATGGAATCCTTCTTATGTATTCATATGTGAAGACTGCAGTGTTGTGTCAAGTTTCTGTGTTCACTCTATAGCTTCCAAGGGTGGTGGGAAAAATGTGCTGCCTTTCAAGCCCGAATGCTACTTTCCTTGTGACTATTTTCTTGAGCAGTTTGCCAATGGTAATATGCATGGCAGACTATATCTATATGTGAGGCATCTTTTCTAGGCTTTGGCAGTGATACCAAATAGTATACAGCCAATCCTCTGGAATGCCACCATTGTGAATGCTCTTGTTTTATTCAGTACATATTATTTCCATATCTGCATTCAAGAGTTGCCAATGTCTTTATACTGAATGCCATCTGGATTGGGAGTGGACTTTTTTTAATGTAGCCTCTAACAGTCAAATCCAGTTCCTGGCCTTCTCGTGGCAGAAGTTCAAACTGACAGGAGAAGGGGCGAAGGCAAATATCTGGTGCCTGAAAACCAGATGCTTCGAGTAGATGAGAATCATGTTTGGTAGCTCATCTACCACTGCTGGCAAGATTCTTCAGCTGCCATATGTGGAGTGGGGCTCCTCCTGGCCAGTGAAGAAAGGTGCAAATGGGGTTGTCGCGTGGCGCCACTTTGGAAAAAGTGAAAAAGTGAACTAAAGGATTAAGTGAAGTAATCAGTAGTCTCGAGGTCAGGACTGCTCAAATCATGGCACCTCTGCTCTGGAGGTGGCCATGTCCTATGTGCACTCATACCGGGCGAATTGCCTGAACCGGCTTAACCCAGAAGTTAATACACTGCTGGGGAGAATCTTCAGATGCCGCGTGTGGAGTTGAAACTGCTCCCGGCCAATGAAGAAAACGCAATTAAGCAATTATGGTTGCTGTGCAGTGCCGATGTAAAAAGGTGATGGAAAGAATAAAGTGAAGCTTAATCGGTATGTCCAGTAGTCTCGCGGCGAGACGAGAGTTACTCATACCACGACACCTCTGCCATGTCCGATCTATACCCATACTGGTGAAATATGCATAAACCGGCTTAAATCAGGGGTGAAACTTGATACTACTCATGTCATGGTACCTCCGCTCTAGAGGTCAGTCACGTCCTAAACACGCCCATACTGGGATAATATGCCTAAACTGGCTCAACCCAGGGGTGAAACTCACTAGTGGCGAGGATTCATCCTCCTGGACAAAAACTCCGTCCTGGTCACCACTAGGAAGGGTGGCGGCCACAACCACAAAATGCTGAAGTCAGAGACACTGGAGCAGAGCACTCTAGATGTATGCGGTGGGGATGTATGCGCATCCTAATCTTGCTGAGGTTTTCAGATGGGAAAGTCTAACGGTGGACTGGATAGGCAACCACCTCTCACCCTGCGGTGATACACGGGTATCCCAAAACAAGTCCAGGTTTTCCAGCGAGAAAGTCCAACTCTAGATTAAACTTGTGCGATGAAAACCATGGTGTCATACAATCCCGCTTCTGAAACCCACCAAGAATACAGGCCCAAGCCCTGCGATATGCTGAACATCTTGTGGTCCTCTCGGGGATCTTGTGTGGTCCTTTCGGAGACCACACGGGGGACCACAGGACCTATCGAGGACCACAGGAGCAAATTCAGTATGATCACGGGGTGGATTTGGTGGTAGAAGCGAACGAATAATAAGAAGAAAAATGTTTTTAAGGCCCTCATGATATCATCTATGATGATGTACATCTGCTTACTCAGCTCGCATGCCATGCACAGTTTACCAGGCATGTTTCTTGTGGTCACCTGCTCAGCCAGGTTTTGTAAAGTACTTCAACATTCAAAGATTTCAATTCGTTTGTTGCCTACCATATTTCCTCCTCTGCTCCATTCAGTTCTTCAGCTGTTATGTGGGGATTTATTCTGGATATCTGCCATCTTTGTGTTGCCTCTCGCTCAATCTGCCAGCCATTTACTATATGCTCTGTCCACCAAAGTGGTTGACTCAATCCTCTGTTCTCTCTTTTCCTTTGCCACGCTTTCATTCTAATCTTTCCTAGAGCCTGCTCATATGAGTGCACATATTTAAATGCATGTCTTGTCTTTTTGTAACTACATTTCCCAGTTTTATTAGCTCTCGCAGTGCAGGGGAGATGATCACTTCTGCTATATGCCAGGGTCTCCCAGTGCACATCCAGCAAGGCTTGTTTGAATACCAGAGCCTTGAATGTTTTATTCTGAGTCCTGCTCTCTTGTTGTCAGTCACACCATTTTCCTTCTGCTCACCACACATAGGTTCATTCCTAATAATGCAGTATCTAATACTCAACCCTGTGTATTTTCCCAGTTTGTACTTCAAGCATTAAAGTCACCACAAACCACCAGTCTGTCTCCCAGTACTTCAGATTCAGACAAGAACTTCCATTGTTCTTATAAGAATGGAAGAACAATGTAATTGTGAATTGATTGCTGGAGTTGGGATAAATTAAGGGTGCTGGTGGGAAATGGATGGATGCCATGACATGCAATGGAGTATATAGGGGATTGTCCTGATTGCAATGACACCAGATTCTGATTTTTAACCTTTGAATCTTTCAACATTCAAAGTTTTAACTTTTTAGATTAGGCAGATTATGTTCCATTTACTTGATTCTTACTTATATGAAGATTGTGAAGACATATCACATTAGCAGTGGACCTACAGTCTTATTATTTTAAAAGAGCAATGCCTTTGTTGTGGAGAAAAATTTACAAAAATCTTAATTTTTTTTACATACAGAGATCTCACATTCAGTTTTCAAAATCAGTGCCAAAAAATTCAGAGATGTACTCACAATACTGGGCAACTCAGGCAAATGGTTGCAGGTGGAGATGCTTGTAACAAAATTCAAAGAAAAGAAAGGTCAGCATTCGCTGCCAGATTTTGCTAAAAAGATGTCAATATTAGACCTTATCAGTGACCAGACCCTTAAAAATATGGAGACCATCAGACTACTAAACCTGCTAGTCAGCCATAAAGCCAATACAGATAACAGTGTCTTAATTTCTACCCTGAAAATGGCAATGAAACATGCTCAGTGGCAAGTATGTATTTTTTTCTTTTACCTCAGAACATTTCATTTACATTTTTTTATGACTTTGCAAGGAGCTATCAAAGTAAAGAAATTATTGTATAATACACTATATTATGCATTTTTGGAATGAAAATTAATTCACTTTAAAACTGATGTTTTTTTAATTACACTTTTAAAAACGTGGTTGAAGAAATTCACTTTAAAACTGATGTTTTTTTAATTACACTTTTAAAAACGTGGTTGAAGATTATAAACTATTCTTTACTGAGTTCTGTGATACACACTATCTTGTGTGATAAATGTTGTTGCAAAAAATCATATCTCCTATTTTATTTTCTAGTAATAGTTTCTTCCAACCAAATAAAATCAAGCACTTCAGTAACATTTTGTTTACAATATATCATTGAGGTCTCTTTGAAGATTTACTCATATTAACACACAATAATTAGTGTATGAGTATATAACTATATACGTAAAAGGGATGGCGATTGCAGTAAAATTGGTTTAAATAAAAAAAAAGTAGATAGAGGTGTATGGTGCAGTTTTACAAAGTGAGGGAGGGAGTGAGTATGGTGAGAAAAAAATGAATAGAAAGTATGAGAATGTATAACTGAAAAACATACAACATCCGATATTTCGGTGTGAGCCTTTTTTGAGGATTACATGCACAACGAGACAAAAAAATGAAAAACTTATATGAATGTGTCTTCCTCCAGAAGTAGAAAACAGAAATGTGTGTAGTAGAAGGAAGGACCATGCTGACCACAACAAAGGATACCCAATAGAGCCAATCGTAAAGAAGAGGTGGAGAGAGAGGAGGAAAACAAGTGGTAGTATCTCCTCTCTCTATTTCTTCATCCTGTAAGTTTTGTATGATTAAGGCTCACACCGAAGTGTCACAATTGCATACTCATTAAGTAATAAACCTGTTCCTCCTTTTTTTACCTAGTTTATACATTTTGAAGATTTATGTCATGACAGTGCATGTGATGTTCCAGACTAATTTACAGACATGCATACTTTCAGGTGGCAATGAAACTTCTAGAGCTGAAGGCAGATCCAAAAGGTATAACACTCTCTCCAGGTGATACACCTTATCATGCTGCTCTGGAAGTGGCCTTGAACAAAGATCCAGGTATTTATTTTGGTGCTATCTCAAATAGGTGGAGCTACAGAAAATTGTTAGATCCTTTATTGTATGGGCTAAGAGATGTTCCACTTCTGAACATTTATTTATCAGAAACAACTGGACCAGTATATCTTTGCATCAAATGCACTTGAGTCCATTAAAGTATGCTGAGTTGAAGCTCGTTTTTTTGTCACTGATTCGTATTTTTTCAACATTGATCTGCACTTCATGCTACTGACAGTGTGGGTTAAAATGATTGATCCCCTCCCCGCTTGATATGATTTAACTCTTCATCCATTTTCTGCTGAGCTACTCAAATGTTATTTCCCCAACAGTTTCCAGTATTGTATTTCCACATGGAATGGTGTAAGTTCTTCTTCTTCTTCTTGAGCCATTAAGGTTCATTGCTGCAGATAAAATTCACCTCCTCTCTATTCCTAATCTTCTCTCTTCAGCTAGTGACACCAATTTCTCTTATATCCTCTTCTAAGTTGTCCTCCATCTCTATCTTAGTCTCTCTTGGTCTTGTTTTCTTCATCTCTTGTACATTCATCATTTTCATTTTCTGCCCTCTTCCATTCTTTCTACATGGCCCAACCAGTGTAATCTGTACAGTTTCAAGACATTTATAATATGCTGTGATTTAAATAAGCTGTTAAGTTCATTGTTCTTTCTAGTTCTCCATTCTCCATTGTTGGTATCCTTTATGGACCCAGAGATACTTCTTAGGATCTTGTTCTCGAAGACTTGCAATTATTGTTCATCTTTATTTGTTGTACTCCATGTTTCTGACCCATACAAGATAGCTTTTATTATTATAGTTGTGTAGACTGTTATCTTGGGGTTTAGGGACAGGATTTTGGATTTTAACAGGTGTTGCAAGGCAAAGTATATTTTATTCCATATCTATACTCTAAATTTCCTTCCTTACTACATTGCAGCTGTTGAAAGTTTTACTTAGATATTTGTATGTTTCTGTTTTCCTGATGGTCATATCTCCAACATTTATATAATTGGATCATTCTTCTCCTGCTCTTACTCTCTTGATATCTTCATATACTCTGTATTTATCTTGGTTAATGGTCAAGCCCACTTTTAGTGCCACATCTTTCAGGTGTATGCAAGTATTGGTGACTTCTTGCATAGTTTCCTCCCCTGTTCAATATCCTACTATTTTTACTTGTTCTTCTGTACCACTTTCTTCTTTCATTTTTCTGATTATCTTTTCTGGTACTAGGTTTAACAGTAATAGGTATAAATTTGCTTGTTCTCAAAAAGCAAATAACTGTCCCTATCTCACATGACAGAACCAGGCCACAGAATTATCAGTAGTACTGGCACATTTATGTTAATTTTCACATGTAATTTTAACTTCACAAATAACATTAGGATCACTAGTTTTTATATTTTGTCTGCCACTTTTTACACAATATGCAGGTAATTTTTCCCTCTTGGAAAAACTGAAATACATAGAGGACAATGAGAAACCTAAAGATTTAGATGTTTCTTGTCAGGACACAAATGGCAATACACTGCTACATATTGCTGCACAGGTGAGCTTGGCAGTTCATTATAGATGTAAGTGTTCAGTATCATCTGAGAGAGTTAAGGGCCAGCAAAATGATATAAATTTGCTTCAGTCCTTTATGATTAATTATCATTTCAAAGACTGGTTTGAATTCTGGTTACATCTTTCAGAATGTATTAAAAAGTAAAGATCTGGGTGAAATTAGTTGCCAGAATGGTTTCTGATTGAAGACATTTTTTTTTAAACAGTTAAAATGTTGAGCGCAATTATTTGAAGGAATTTTTTCCTCTCAAAGATGATTTCTGTTTTAACCTGTTGTAACCTGCCTGGTCTTTTCATTTAAAAGTATTAATTTTTTACTAAAAAATTGTAACTAGTTTTTTTTTTCTGTTAATTTCTGCCTCTTTAGGTTTGGAAAATAAAAACTGCTGTTCTCTTTTGGAACTAGTTCCAAAATGTTATTATAAATATAACAAAAAGTACTTTCTGGTGTGTGCAGTTGTATTAAAAAATAATCTCAAATTAATCACCATTTTCAATATATCTTGTGTCACAAAATGGTCAAGTAATATGCAAAGTTTTCATTTGTTCATTCATTCATTCATTCATTTGCATGTCCCTTGTGGAACTTTGCCTTCCTAACAGCACTCCTGTAGGCCTCTCAGTTGTGAGCAAGATGGCCTGCTGCTGATGCATCCATTTGCAGATCATCAATGATGTCTTGCAGCCATCTTCACCTTGGTCTTCCTCTCAAAGTTTTTATACCAGGCATAAAAACTAGATAAACTGCTTTTTTTTGGTTTTCAAGGAATAAATAAACAGCTACTTTATTCTGCACCAAACTGTCTCTCTCTCTCTTTCTTAAGTGCTCATTATTTTATTTAACCAACAGCCAGCATGAAAGATGAAGTTGCTGCTTGTTTTTATTGTATCTTTCTGTTTCGAAAAAAAAAAAAATCTAGTTGGTAGCAGTGTAGATAAATATAAATTGTTCATATCTCACATATTAGTGGCTCAGGTCTGTACTTTTCTAACTCAGAGTTTATTGCATTCAGGCAAAATTTAATCAGCACTCTTTGAAAGCAGTGGAGCTTCTTTGTCAATGGAATATGCCTGCTTGCATACAAAACAAAGAAGGAAAACTGGCTATTCATTACCTTCCAAGTGAAAAAGATGGAAGAGCCCAGTACTTAAAGAGGTCTTTTGGTGGCGGCACTGTAGCAGGAATCTCTAGAGATGATATTAAAAGTGCTCATGAATCAACCAGTGCAAGTACTTCAAGAGGTAAATAACAAATGATTTATTTCTTTTGTTTCTCAGAAAAAATAAATTCTGTGATTTGAACAGTTTGTTAAATGATCTAGAACTTTGATCAACTTTTATTATTATATCATTTCTTTTCTCTTTTATGATAAGTGCCACATCGCTAATGAATGTTTTCTCTCTCTCTAAACGACAATATTATGATCCTGTAAATAAAAAAAAATATTCCTGTTCCTCTATTCTAACTCAACCTATGATGCAGATGTTCATTAAGCTTTGCTTTTCCTGTAGGCTGTTTTCTGGTTTTGCCTCAGTTTTCATAGTTCAGTATTATTATTGTAAGATACCTTGCCAACAGACATTAGCTGTCATGCTTCAGTCAGCTCAGCTAATTGCTTTTTTATCATGCCATCACATTATGATCTTCTTTCTTGGCCTTCCTCTGCATATCTTCTCATTTGTCTTTCCTGTTGTGAAATTTCTGTTCTCTGTTTATTATGTGTCCAACAAATGATGATTGTTTTCTTATGTGACAGAAAAAGGGGATGGCGACTGCAGTAAAACTGGTTCAAATAATAAAGGTAGATAGAGGTGTATGGTGTAGTTTTATAAAGTGGCAGAAGGAGTGAGTATAGTGAGAAAATACGAATAGAAAGTATGAGAATGTATAAATGAAAAACATACAACATCTGATATTTCAGTGTGAGCCTTTTTCAAGGATTACATACACAAACAAGACAAAGAAACGTATAACTAAATGAAAAACTTATCTTAACATGGTCTACTCCAGAAGTAGGAAACAGAGAAATGCATGTCCACTAGATGAGGCATAGAGACCATGCGGGGCCACACAAAGGATAAACTGATAGAGCCAATCGTAAAGAAGCGGTGGAGAGAGAGGAAAACACTTGGTTGGGGGGGGAGAGAGAGGAAAACACTTGGTTGGGGGGGGGGGGGAAGGGCAATAGAAACATGATAGCTGCTAGAGGAGAAGGTGTCTCTTGTACTCTTCCTCCCATCCCAGATTGTGTAAGGACTCTATTCCTTTTTCCAAGTTTCTTAGGTTGTGACATTTGTGTACTGAGGATTTGGATTTCCAGGATCAAGGCCATAAAATGCTAGATTTCTTCTGTCAACGCGGCTATCCAGAACATTTTCTCTCATCATCTTGGAACCACATCAGCCACTTAAACCGCACTGTAGCTCGGACAGAGTTAAACTGGTACTCACACACCACCCTCATAGTTTGGCAGTTAAAAACATACTGATTCATCTTCTCCATCTCCTCCAGACCAAGCCTGATACATGTGAACTTTTTGGGGAACCCCTAATGTTGGCCTACAGATGGGACAAGAGCCTCAGGAACCTTTTAGTTTGAAGTCGCCTTAAGACAGATGACATTTTTTATGGTACCAGACGTTGAAGACACAGTAAATGCAACACTTGCCCATTTGTTATCGAGGCTAGCCAGATCTCCTTCCCTAAGTCCACATTATCAGTTCAGGAGGGTTTCACCTGCACTTCATGCAATGTTATTTATGCTATTATGTGCAAATGTTGTGGTATGAAGTACATAGAGGACACCGGTTTATACTTAGGAGATCATTTTTGCCAACATCTTAATGATATTTCTAAGAGGTTCTGGACACCTGTGGGTAAACATTTTTTCCTTAGCAACCACAGGGGAAAACAAGACATTTCTGTTAGTGCAATTTTTTCCTTAGCAACCACAGGGGAAAGCAAGACATTTCTGTTAGTGCAATCCGAGCCCTATGTCTTTTAACGGCACGGGAAGGATATAAGATATAAGATATATAAGAATCCACTCTTATTCTGCTGTCATATGATCTCAGAGGGTCTTAGAACATAGCCTTATTTTCCAGGCTGGCTGTCTCCACCCAACTGGAATTAATAATGTCTTCAGCTTCCTTTAACTTCTTTAGTTTTCCACCCTCCCCCCTTTTTTTTGGATTTATACTCTACTTTCTTGTTTCTTTCTCCTAGCTCCCCCTCCCTATCACCATCTTCTCTTCTTCTCTGGTGACCTATAATTGTTTATAGGGTCTTGTCCTATTCACCAGTTTCACATTTTCTCCCTGCATGTGTTTATGTTCTTCATTCATTATCTCTCCACTTTCCCTTCTCCCCGACACCTTCTCCTCTAGTGGCTATCATGTTTCTGTTGTCTCCCCCCCAACCACCTGTTTTCCTCTCACTCCACTTCTTCTTTATGACTGGCTCTATCAGCTTATCCTTTATGTGGCCCCACGTGGTCTCTATGCCTCATCTAGTGGACACACATTTCTCTGTTTCATACTTCTGGAGGAGGCCATATTAAAATAAGTTTTTCATTTAGTCATACGTTTTTTTGTCTCATTTGTGTATGTAATCCTCAAAAAAGGCTCACGCCAAAATATCGGATTTATGTTTTTCATTTATACATTCTCATACTTTCTATTCATTTTTTTCTTACTTTATTCACTCCCTCTGCCACTTTGTAAAACTATTCCATACACCTCTATCTACCTCTATTGTTTTCTTATGTATTTAAAAAAAAATTTTTTTCACTGGTTTTTGTTAAACATTCCTTGTTAGTCATCTAAACAGTCTGTAGCTTCTGAGATACCACATCTCTTTTGCTTTACTGATCTTTGTTTAATTGTTTTCATTGTTCACAATTCATCTTATATATATATATATATATATATATATATATATATATATATGCTATACACAGCATTTTAGAACTTTTTTTTTCTCACAATTAGTAATTGAAATGCATTAATCAAGATGCTTCTCATTTTTGTGAAATTTTGGTTTGGAATATTCTGTTCCTTACTTGAGAGGTACATTCTCCATCTGATGTTATTAGCGTGCTTAAGTATTTGAATGTATTTACTTCTCTCAAGGTTGTTCTATGTATGTTAACATTGTAAATAGGTTCTTCTTCTGTGCTGTAACTATTTTTTTCTATTTACAAGTTATTTAGAATGAGTCCTTTCTACTCACTACTACATCTAATGATTCTGTAGAATTTTCAGTTTGTTCATTAATACTTTTCATTTGCATATCATAGGTTGTTCACATTGTATTTCCCAGCTCCATGTAATATTTTCACTGTTCATGAAAACTAAATCTTCTGACGGAATGCACCCATGCCTCACTGCTTGCTTTATTGGTTGGTGTTTGCCAAATTATATTTTGTATAATACAGTACAGATTTTTCTAAATCTCCAAATTTATAATTGTGTTTAATACCAGCCCAGTAGCAAACCAATGGGCCTCTATCAGTAGCCATACAGGATGCTACTTACCAAGCAATGCTGCTCTAGTAGAGCACCTCTTTACATCATTACACTTATTCATAAGCTGATGAAGTATGATTTTTTTCGCTCTTCAGAAAGTAAAACAACTAAAGAATCTGTGGAGAGAAACAGACAGAACTACAAAAATAAGCTTTTTAAGGGCATGCATTTTTCCCATCGCAACATATGCCTGTGAGACCTGGACACTTAACAAAACAGCTGAGAAACACATAAATGCCTTTTAATGTAAATGCTACAGAAGAGTTCTTCAAATATCATGGACACAAAAAAGAACAAATATATCTATACTACAAGAACTTAATATTGAAGAAGGCTGGCTAGTAAAGAGGACTAAAAAGAGAAAACTTAAATATTTTGAACACATTAAACGTCATGATAATCTAGAGAAGACCTTCTTGGAAGGGTACATAATGGGAAAAAGAAAGAGAGGAAGACCAAAGCGAAGATGACTGCAAGACATCATTGATGATCTGCAAATGGATGCATCAGCAGCAGGCCATCTTGCTCACAACCGAGAAGCCTACAGGAGTGCTGTTATGGAGGCAAAGTTACCCAAAGGACATGCAAATGAATGAATGATATGAGAGTTAGTCAAAAAGTAATCTAAATTTTTTACATTTTGAATAAATTGTAAAAATATGATTGAAAACTCCTTATCACTTTTTAACATAGTCACCATCATGTTCAGTGCAAATATGTCACCATTTCACTAATGGCTGGACTACTTGGGAAAAAAAAAAGTTCTGACTCATCTTGTAGCCAGCTATCCACTGTCTGTTTAATCTCTTCAACCACACTGAATTTCTTCCCATCTAGCACTTCCTTGAGGGGTTGAAAATGTGATAATTACATGGTGTGAGGTTCAATGAATATGCAGGATGAGGAGGACACTCCAAATGCAGACTCATACTTTGTTGAGCTGCTGCACATGCTATGTGAGGGTGCATACTATCATGCTGTAATAACACACTAGAACTGAGCAAATCATGATGTTTTGACCTCATTGCAGGTTTCAAGTGGTTCTCAAGCAGATCACAGTATGATTCACTGTTGATAGTGGTTCCTCTTCTTCTTCTTCTTCTTCAGCTTTACGAGCCATTAAAGCTCATTGCTGCAGATAAAGTTCGCCTCCATTCCTTTCTATTCCTAATCTTCTCTCTCCAGTTGGTGACACCAATTTCTTTTATATCCTCTTCTGTGTTGTCTTTCCATCTCTGTCTTGGTCTACCCTTTGGTCTTGTTTCCCTCATCTCTTGTGCATACATCATTTTCGTTTGTCTGTTCTCTTCCATTCTTTCTACATGTCCCAGCAGCGTAGTCTGTTCAGTTTCAAGACATTTATTATTCATTGGGATTTAAATAAGCTATTCAGTTCAGTGTTATTTCTAGCTCTCCATTTTCCACTGTTGGTATCCTTTATTGGCCCAAAGATTCTTCTTAGGATCGTGTTCTCAAAGATATGCAATTGTTCATCTTTCTTTGTCGTACTCGATGTTTCTGATCCATACATGAAGGCTGGTCCTATTACAGTTTTGTAGATTGTTATTTTGGTGTTTTGGGACAGGATTTTGGATTTTAACAGGTGTTGCAGGGCAAAGTATATTTTATTCCCCATCTGTAGTCCTATTTTAATTTCCTAACTTACTGTGTTGCTTCTGTTGAAGGGTGTACCTAGATATTTGTATGTTTCTGCTTTCCTAATAATCATATCGCCAACATTTATATAATCTGGATCATTCTGCCTCTGGTCTCTTGATATCTTCATATACTCTGTCTTATACTGGTTAATGGTCAAGCCCACCTTTAGTGCTACATCTCTCAGGTGTATGCAGGTATTGATGACTTGCATAGTTTCCCCCACCAGGTCGATGTCATCAGTGTATCCTAGTATTTTAGCTTGTTCTTCTGTACTGCTTTCTTCTTTCACTTTTCTTATTACATTTTCTAATACTAGGTTGAATAGTAATGGATATAATGTATTTCCTTGTTTTAAACCAGTTCTTGTAGAGAAAGGTTCTGACTTTCTTCCATATTTTGTGTATCCTCCATACATATTCTGGTCAGATTGATTAATGTATCAGGTATCTCAAATTCTTTCATAATTTTCCATAAGCTGCAGTGGTTCCTCTGGGCACATATTATTCCAGTATTGGGCCTTTATAATTGCAAAAGAGCATTATATATCAATTTTATGGCCAATGGAGTTTGTGAAACTTTTTAGTTTCTGCAAGGAAGAATGTCCCCACTCTTTACTGGCTAACTTTATCTCAGGCTGGAAGTAATATACCAGCATTCATTATTAGTGACTGTAATGTCATCTCCTTCAGCTTCAGAATGTTAGAAAAGAGTTTCACAAACATCATGCAGATTTGCACGTGAGGTGTTTTGGTACCCACCTGGTGGAGTCTTTTTGGTGCCGCAGAACTTCATGAATGATGTATTGTGCTGAGTCACGAATAATCTTCAATTCCCCAGCCACCTCATTGACCCACTGGTTTTTCTGTATCATTCATTTCACTTCACTGTTAGTGTCAGGCCAGTATGCAGTATGAGGCTGGCCAGAATGAACTGCATCTGCCAGATTTGCCACCCCCATCCTGTGCCATTCATATACCTGGTGATATAACAAACACATGTTCCCATACTGCCTCTTCATTTTATGATGAATATCTGCAGGTTTCTCAACTTCACTACCCAAGAAACAAATAACTGTGTGCTGTCCTTTTCCTATGCATGCTTCCAAGGGAGTAACTGTCTTTAATCTGGTGTGGTGGTGTCACATTACTAAAATTGTTGACATGCCTCAACACACTTGCTTCTAGAGAGAAATGGCATAACATACCTGTAGTGCAACTGTCTGCTATTCAATTTACACTTTTTAGAGCAAAATTAAGTTACTTTTTTACCCACCCTTGTAATGTGGTGGTGGTTTTCTCTTTCCTTCTTTTGGTTTTTGTGTGATTTTATTTACTAGCTTTGTCTAAAGAGACTGGCCATTAAGGTAGTGCATCAGTAATTAAACCATAGATGCTTCAATCTCCATTACATTTTCTCACTCAACATAGAATGCCTAATAACATGTATCCTATGTTGACTGACCATCCTTCTGGAGCCTTTAAAAAGCTGTTCATTTTTTTTTGTGACTTTGAGTTTCACTCCTGGCTCCTTCATTCTTAATAAAGATACCAATTCACAGTTATCAATGAAATCTTCTGTCTGGCTAGATACTTTTATTACATTCAAAATATCTGCTCAGTCAGTATCCTTGTCCATCCGCAGTGATCGTTAATCCATATTGATCTACTCTTTCATTTCCTCTAAATTTTCATGGACTGGTACAGAAATGAAGGTCATTTGACAAACATATGTCAGCTTCAGGGATTCAAGCTATTGTTAACTTTGCTACTGTCATGGACACAAAAAAAGAACAAATATACCCATACTCATCATCATCATCATCAGGTGCCATGCCAACAGTCTTTGCTTGGCCTATTCTGTTCTTAATTTCTGTTTTGCATTTCCCATCTGAAGTTATTACTACTCCAAGGTATTTGAAAATCTGCACCTGCTTTAGAATAGTTCCATTTAATTTTATATTACATTTTGGTGGATTCTGTTTCTTAGATATAACCATTGTCTGTTATTTTGATGTTCAAAGTAAGGCCTTTCTGTTCACTTCCTTTAGCAACTTTATCCAAGAGATTTTGCAAGTCTTGTTGGTTCTCAGCTATCAGTACTGTGTCGTCAGCATACTGAAAGTTGTTAATATTGTATCCTCCTAGTTTTATACCTAGTTTTACAATGGTCATTCTTAGAATATTCTCGCTGTACAGAGAAAAAAGATCTGGAGATAGTACACACCCCTGTCACACTCCCTATTTTATTGGTTGATATTTTCTACTTTTATTTTCAGCTCAAATCACTGCTTTCTGCTGCCAGTATAAATGTTTTACAATCCTCAGGTCTTTCCTGTCTATGTTTATGTCTTCAAGTATTTTAATAATCTCATCATGTTTCACCTTGTCGAATGCCTTAGTCTAATCAGTGAAGCATAAGAAGAGATCTTCCTGTACTTCTAAAGCTCTTTCTATTAGTGTTCGTAAAGCATAAATGGCAATGTGTGTTCCCTTTCCTTCAACAAATTCAAACGGTTCATCTGCTATTTCCATTTTTATCTTTTTCCTTGTTCTTCTCATAATGATTCTCAGAAGTAGCTTCTTAATGTGACATGAGAGACTGATAGTCAGGTAGTCATCATATTCCTTTGCACCTGGTTTCTTTGGTAGTGCCATAAACCTGGATTTAAGCAGGTCACTGGGCATATAACCACTGTTGTAAATGTCATTCAGTAACTTGGTTATTATTTTTATTCCTATCTCCTCTAGCACCTCTATTTCTTCTTTTTTTATATTATCAGGTCCAGTCACTTTTCCTTTCTTCATGTGTTTGATGGCATCTATGATTTCATCTTCAAGTACTGGTGGTCCATCATAGTTTTCATCTGGTGTTAATTCTAGTCTTTCTCCTCCATATATCTCACCGATGTACTCTGTCCACCTGTCCACAATGTCTTCTTTTCCCATTAACATTTTACCTTCTTTTGATTTCAGGCATCCTGTGGTATATTTTGTTTTCCTGCCTGTGAGTTTACTAATTCGATTGTGCTTGTTTTTGGTGTCTTTATTATGAGAGTTCTCTATTTGTCTGCACTCTTCATTTAACCGTACTTCCTTAGCTTCTCTGCATTTGCGTCTTATTTCTTTATTTATCTTGCTATATTTTTCTTGGTTATTTTTACACCTCCTCCTCTTGTCCATCAGTCCTAAGATGTTGTCTGTCATCCATTTATTTTTAGAGGCTTCTTTTTCGGTGGTATTATCTCCTTAACAGTTTGGTGGATAGAATCTCTTAACATTGCCCATTGTTCATCTATACTATTTACCTTTGCTACTGCATTGTATCTATTTGTTATAATAACTCTGTATTGTTCTTGCAGTTCTTGGTCATTTTTAAGGAGTTCTGCATTCAGTTTGATGTTTCTCACTTTTCTGCATGCATTCTTTAGCTTCATTCTACTTTTTCCACACAGTGGGTCGTGGTCACTATTGCAGTCAGCTCCTGGCATGGTTTTTGTTATCAGTAATGCATTCTGGTATCATTTGTTGATTAATACATAGTCTATCTGATTAAAAGTCTTTTTGTCTGGGCTGCACCACATTGCCAGTCTTCAGGGATGTTGTTTAAACCAGGTGTTTCCTACACCCGTGCTACACCCATTCAATTAATTTACTACCTCTATTATTCCTTTCCCCCAGTCCATAATCACCAGCAATGTCTGAAGATCTTCCTTTACCAACTTTGGCATTAAAATCTCCCTTCACTATAGTAACTTCATGTGACTTTGTGTGTTTCAGTGCTGTCTCTATGTCATTATAAAATAGCTGTACACCTTCTTCAGAACTATCAGCTGTTGGAGGGTATACTTGTTTAATATTTATGTTTACTGGATGTCTGTTCAGTTGGGCTAGTAGAACTTGGTCCGAGATGTTCAAATATCCTACAATTGTCCTTGCTGTTTGCTCATCAAATATTATTCTCACTCCTTGTTCATAATTCTCACCTCCTGAATATATTATTGTATATTTATCAGAGTTTGCCTTCCCTGCACCTGTCCATCTAACTTAACTCATTCCTAATATGTTGATCTTCATCCTTTCCATTTCTTTTTTACATTTTCTAATTTTCCAGCCTGGAATAGAGTTCTTACATTCCATGTTGCTAATTTGAACTTGTTACTTTTGCCACCAGTAGCTTGATGACGATCTGGCCTCACCTGTGGCTCATGACTGCCCTACCAGATGAAGCTGTTCCAAAGGAACATCCATTAACGTCGTTCATGATAAATCGATTATTCTGTTCAAACATAACTATTCTTGGAACTACAACAGTGGTTTCCCGTTGCCTTCTGTCTCCGCTAGCCTTTGGACTCCCTGTCCTACCCACAAGGCAGTGAGATCCTGTAGTATATCCAGTGATCTTGTTGTATATCCATACCACAAGATCTTAATATTGAAGAAGATTGGCTAGTAAAGAGAATTAAACAGAGAAAACTTAAATATTTTTGACACATTAAACATCAAGAGAATTTAGAGGATACATAATGGGAAAAAGAAAGAGAGGAAGACCAAGGCAAAGGTGGCTGCAAGACATTGTTGATGATCTGCAAATGGATACACATGGAGGCAAAGTTCTGCAAGGGACATGCAAATGATTGATTGATATGAAGCACAGCTTAAAAATCCTTAGAGGTATCACTTCTCAGGCCAGTTAGACACTTCAGTTAGCATTTTAGAAATCTAAAAAATCTGTCACTATTCTTTCATTTTCTTCCTATTGTGAAGTAAAACCACAAGTTCTTTTTGCACTGGGTGTTGGCACACTGATTAGCTTGTATGAAGCACGGGACAGTTATTAAAAGAATTACATAAATTTTTAAATTGTGGTATTCCTTGGCTTTTCTTTTTTGGTTCTGCCAGTCTTTTCAATGGGGTTGATATAATTTCTTTGATTACCTAGTTTTTACACAAATTAGATTATTCTGCCAATTATGTCTACTCCTTTCAGTCATTCATTCATTCATTTGCATGTCCCTTGTGGTACTTTGCCTCCCAAACAGCACTCCTGTAGGCCTTTTGGTTGTGAGCAAGATGGCCTGCTGCTGATGCATCCATTTGCAGATCATCAACGGTGTCTTGCAGCCATCTTCGCCTTGGTCTTCTTCTCTTTCTTTTTCTCATTGTGTACCCTACCAAGACAGTCTTCTCTAGATTATCATGACGTTTAATGTGTCCAAAATATTTAAGTTTTCTCTTTTTAATCCTCTTTACTAGCCAGCCTTCTTTAATATTAAGTTCTTGTAGTATGGATATATTTGTTCTTTTTTGTGTCCATGATATTTGAAGAACTCTTCTGTAGCATTTACATTCAAAGACATTTATGTATTTCTCAGCTGTTTTGTTAAGTGTCCAGGTCTCACAGGCATATTTTTCGATGGGAAAGATGCATGCCCTTAAAAATCTTATTTTTGTAGTTCTGTCTGCTCCTCTCCACAGATTCTTTAGTTGTTTTACTTTCTGAAGAGCGATAGATGTCCTCCTTTTAATTTCCCTCATTGTATCTCCATTAGTAGTGATCCAAGATATTCAAAACTCTCCACTTCTTCCAATTTTTCCTCATTGATACATATTTCAGCTGCCTTGTTTGTTTTGTCAGTTGTCATCAATTTAGTTTTCTTTGCATTAAGATAGAGGCTTTGCTCTTCGCTGTTCTTACGGACAGACATAATTAGTTTTTCCATTCCTTTCCTTTCAGTCACTTGCTTTATTTCATGCCAGACAGCTCTGTCTGTCTCACCAGTTCACTGTTTTTTGGCATGTCCTTGGCTATAAATCCATACTGAATCACAGTTGTGTTGTTCACCCTGCTGAAGGCTTGCCAGAAAGAATTAAGAAGACATGGTGATTAATGTTTGAAAAGTTATTTTATTTCCAAGTACACGTCTATGAACATTCTTAGGACAAAAGACTATTTAGTGTAGATTCTTTAGTCCATGAATTATATACCTCCTCTTCTCTTTTGTTCACTGTCACATATTTTTGTGATAGTGCTACAAGTTCAGACCTCAGGCTGTTTACTTTTACAGTTTTCTTCTTTTTTATTCCAAAAAAGGGAAAGACTTTTTTTTGGACTGCATAATCTGGAAAATATCAACCTATAAAACACGGGGTGTGACAGGGATGTGTACTATCTCCAGATCTTTTTTCTCTGTACAGTGAGAGTATTCTAAGAACGATCATCACAGAACCAGGCATAAAAATTGGAGGATACAATATTAACAACCTTCGGTATGCTGACGACGCAGTACTGATAGCTGAGAACCAATAAGACCTGCAAAATCTTTTGGATAAAATTGCCAAAGAAAGTGAACAGAAAGGCCTTACTTTGAACATCAAAAAGGCAGAGACAATGGTTATATCTAAGAAACAGAATCCACCAGCATGCAGTATAAAATTAAATGGAACTATTCTAAAGCAGATGCAGAAATTCAAATACCTTGAAGCAGTAATAACTTCAGAACAGAAATAAGGAACAGAATAGGCCAAGCAAAGACTGCATTTCAGAGAATGAGAAATATATTATCCAACACATCCTTATCAATGAAAATTAGAAAACAGGTCCTGAAATGCTATATTGAAACTATCTTGTTATATGGAAGTGAATCATGGACAATAGGCAAGTCTGCACAAAAATCATTGGAAGCAGCAGAAATGTGGTTTATTAGAAGAATGTCGTGAATCCCCTGGACAGCAAAAATAACTAATGAAGAATGTATGAGAAGAGCTGGAGAGACAAAAAAACCTTGTCAAAAAGATAAGAAAGAGACAATGTACTTTCATAGGACATGCAATGAGAAGAGGGAGATTGAAAATATTATAACAACAGAAAAAATAGAAGGAAGAAGATCAAGAGGAAGACCAAGAGAAATGATACTGGACAGTCTGACGGGATGGTGTGAGAGGAGATCACCAACTGAGCTGATGACCTGCATGAAGGATCATGTACTCTGGAGAAGTATAATAGCCAATGCCAGCCAGCACGGTACATGATGATGATGATGATGATGATAATCTGATATTCCTGTTATGTACGATACATATGTGAATGATGTTAAAAATATTTGAGTCAAAGGAGAGGGCTAGAAATAAAGTAATTTGGGACTGAACTGAACAGAAATATTGAAAAATATATAATGGAACAGAAGTGGAAATGGATTAAGTTGCGCATCAGGCCCAATAATTACTTCTTAATCACTGATGCATTCAGCCTCATATTGGCAGAGCAAAAGAGGGTCAGGAAAATGATGGAAATGAGGCATTATGTTTTGTATTTTTAAAGGGTCTTCACACTTAGATGGAAGTATAGCAGGTGAATTAGCCAAACTGGTCTATGTCATTACTGACTCATTTCAAAAGAGACTTGGAAGAAGAGCTGAACAAGGCAAACAGGCATAAGTAAACTCTAAAGCAAGTACAGAAGCAAAATGCCACTTGTTAACCAAAGTGAGAATATATGTGTACATACTGCAGGTGTGGCAGAAACAGTCCAAGATGTTAAAAACACATGTCTATCACTTGTGTAACATCAAGT
>CM019701.1:41793096-41808213 GCA_009760885.1 Achatina immaculata | reverse complement strand
ACCTCTATCTTAATGTAAAGAAAACTAAATTGATGACAACTGGCAAAACAAACAAAGCAGCTGATATATGTATCAATGAAGAAAAACTGGAAAAAGTTTAGAGTTTTGAATATATTGGATTTTTAAGGACATGCATCTTTCCCATCACAACATATGCCTGTGAGACTTGGACACTTAACAAAACAGCTGAGAACACATAAATGCCTTTGAATGTAAATGCTACAGAAGAGTTCTTCAAATATCATGGACACAAAAAAAGAACAAATATATCCATACTGCAAGAACTTAATATTGAAGAAGGCTGGCTAGTAAAGAGGATTAACTTAAAACTTAAAATATTTTGGACACATTAAACGTCATGATCATCAAGAGAAAACCATCTTGAAAGGGTATATAATGGGAAAAAAAAAGAGAGGAAGACCAAGGTGAAGATGGTTGCAAAACATCGTTGATGATCTGCAAATGGATGGATCAGCAGCAGGCCATCTTGCTTACAACCGAGAGGCCTACAGGAGCGCTGTTCTGCAAGGTAACCCAAACGAATGAATGAATGAATGAGTTCAGTAAGAGAATATTCAGTAGCATATGGTCTTCGACCAAAACCATGCTGAGGGGAGAGCAATGAAGTTCATGGAAAATGTGGGTCTTTTTTTATATTCCCCCCTAAAATAATCCTTGCCAAGGTATAGGTGCATCTTATTAGCCAGTGTGTGTTATATGGTGGGAAATATGGTAATTTAAATTTTTTAATTTTTAAAAATGTGAATTTTAGCATATTTTGTTACATGGTTACAGTTTAAAAAAAAACCAGTGTTTACAAAATACAAACTTAAATAAGTGACAAATTTTTATGCACATTTCAGGTTGATTGCCACCCATCTTTGGTGTGGACAGAAATTATGTCTTTTATCAAAGGATCATATGAGTCTCTTCATACCGAGAAAGGATTTCTCAGCGAGGCACAGTACATAGAGTTAGGTCATAAGAGAGCTCCAAATTTCAGTGGAAATCGTTCTCAGATGTATAATGTGTTCTTGAGATATCAGCATTACAAGCAGCAACACTCACTGTTTGATGAGGCAGACCTTGTCTATAAAATTTATTGTAGACTTCGTGCAGTAAGTACTTCATATTTGTGTTATCATGTAATTTCTTTTTTCTTCTGATTGTGAAAATTATTGCTAAACAGAAGTAACATGTTGCCTTGCTTCTTTTCAAGACATTTATAAAGCTGTGCTTACTACAGAGATCTTTTTAGTAGAAGGCATTAAAATATTTTATGCACAAAATTTCAAAAGTGTGAAGAAAAGAATGATGTTAGCTTGATATCAAGTAAATGTGTGTTATCCTGTATTCTTAAATCTCTTTTTAAAGTCAAATATTACCTTTGTTTTTTTAATTCATTTATAGATTAGGCTATTATGGTGTGAATTTGTGAATTTTAGATCGATGAGAAATGAACACACTTCCTTGTGTAAAATGTTTTTTTTTCTGACCATGAATCATTGTTCTGATAAGATATTTATAGTGGATACTACATCTTATCTTATCTTATATCATTCCCATGCCGTCAAACGTCACATAGGGCTCGCAAAGTAGTTTGCCAATCTTTCCTGTCTACAGCGAGTCTTTCAACCTCATCAAAGGATTTTATGCCTGTTAATTTGGCCTCTCATAATAATGTCCTCTTCAGAGTTTCACGCGGTCTGCCTCTTTTTCTTCAGCCTGTTGTGTTCCACTTGATAGCTTGTTTTGGGATTCTCTGATCATTTCTTCTCATCAAGTGACCAAAATATGTCCATCTCCTTTTCCTGATCACCCATGAGACTGGTTGTTGTTCCGTCATCTGTCTTATCTCTGCATTGTTCTTGAATTTGTGGATACTACATAGTATAATGAAAATGAAAGTGAGATGTAAGTTGTGCTACAACTTCTCCAAAACTAGCGAAATTGTTCAGTGTTTATGGGATAAATTAATCAGGTAAATTGTGACAGTTATCTCTGTGTGCCCCTGTGTGGTACCCGGGATCTGCAAAGAATAGGACCACTGTACCCTACCACGCATGATCATAAAAGGCGACTAAGGAGGGTTCAGCATAGGGCCAGAAACCCTATCTGGTAAAAAACTATCAGACTGCTACAGAAACGGAAGCAAGAGAAAAAACAAATGCAGGTGGAAGGAGAAATGCTTATCAGGAAACTGAGCCCATGAAGGTTGTGGAAGTCCCCAGCCCGACTGCAGACCTCCTGGAACCTAAACACAAGATGCAAATAGGCAGCTGGAATGTAAGAACACTAAACCAGACTGGGAAACTAGCACAAACCATCAAGGAAATGCACAGATACAAACTAGACATACTAGGAATACAAGAAGCAAGATGGACAGGACAAGGCAGAAGGAAATTAACAACACAGCACACAGAAGATACAATAATATGGTCAGGTAAAGAAGATCTTCATGAAGGAGGAGTAGCATTGATTATAACAAAAGAAGCATCAAGAGCATTGCTGAAATGGACCCCAATAAATGAGAGATTATTATATGCACGGTTCAACTCAAGATTCACGAAGCTGTCTATTATAGTTTGTTATGCACCAACAGAAGCAGCTGAAGAGGAATTAAAAGAAGATTTTTACAGCAGCCTCCAAGCCACAGTAGAAACAATACCCAAGCATGATATGCTACTCATCTTGGGTGAATTCAATGCAAAAGTAGGTGAAGGAAATGAAGATAGAAGAAAAATCATGGGAAGAGAAGGAATCAGAGAAATCAATGAAAATGGAGAAAGACTGTGCAATTTCTGTGAAGAAAATATGATGACCATCAGAGGGACAATTTTCCAACATAAAAACATCCATAAGGTGACTTGGAAGTCACCAGATAAAACCACAGAAAACCAAATCGATCACATACTAATAAACAACAAGTGGAAACGGTCACTACAAGATGTGCGAGCAAGGAAAGGAGCAGATTTAGGAAGTCTTCTTCTTCTTCTTCATTCGCACTGTCTGTCTATATCTGCAGTCCTGTCTCTTGGATAAATTTCACTGTTTTTTGTAACTCATGTATGGAACCATAGAGCTTATCTTCTTTAGTGGTTTCACTGGGCCAGTAATTATTTCTCAGTGTCTCGTAGTTGATGCAGTTCTGGAGGATATGTTCCACGGTTTGGGGCACCTGGGCACATGTACATAGATTAGTAGTACCAACCTTAAACTTTGTATGCATATGACTTCGGAGTCGGGTGTGTCCTGTTCGGAGACGGAAGATGGTGACTTGTTCCTTTCTGTTTAGCATGTGATAGTCATCATGTGGTGGTGTTTGTGGCTTCCTGTAGGTTTTTATCATGCTTTTCTTCTGATTATAGGTGACTGGTATGTCTGGTTGCTCCATTTCAGTGCCCTCTTTGGCCAGATGGTCAGCTTTCTCATTGCCTGGTATCCCATAGTGGGAGGGAATCCATTGCAAAGTGACTCCATGTTGTAAGCCAATTTTTGACAAGGCATCCTTAAGGTCTGGTAGTTTGTTGCACTGAAGAGCCTCCAGTACTGATCTTGCATCTGTGAGAATTACTACAGGACATGTATCAATTCTGGAGTCTGATAGTTTTTCAACTGCAGCAATAATTGCCCTAACTTCTGCATCAAAGTTGTTGCAGTATTTACCAGTGGGTATGAAAATCTTGTCAATGGTGTTGTTTGGATATTCAATATATGCTCCTGCCCCACCATTCTTTATGGCATTATTTGCAGATCCATCTGTATACACACGTATCCAGGTGTCACATGGATATTTGTCATCTGGAACACTAAGTGTGGCTATTGATCTTACAAGACTGCTCTGCATCTCACCATTCTGCACACCTTTCACTTCAGTCTGAATAGTTATTTGTGTATAATCTGCTTCTTTCCATGGTGTATGCTCTGGTACAGATGATAATGGAGTGACTACAGTTGGAAGGTCAGGTATCAGCTTACGCATACGCTTGGCCTGATAAATGAAACTGCTTCTTTTAAGCCATCCTAATGCCAAGTTATTGAATCTCTCCTTCAGGGGATGGCTTACAGAGCTAAGGAATTTTTCTCCCATGGTCATGACCTTTGTGTCTCTATGTTCCTTTAGCGCATGAACACCAACTATTTTCTGCATTTCTACTATTGGTGTGGACCTCATGGCACCTGTGATAATCCGTAGTGACTGATTTTGAACCTTGTCTAGATTATGCAGCGTAGTGTTTGATGCTGTGCACCAAGATGTTGAGCCATATTCTAAATGTGGTAGAATACTTTGCTGATATACGTTCTTGAGGATTCTTTCACTAGCTCCCCATGTAGTCCCACTCAATTTTCTTAATATGGCTAGTTTTCTTCTGGCTTTTGCTTCTGCACTGTTGATGTGTTGCTTCCAAGTCAGTTTTGAGTCAAGAGTCACTCCTAAGTAAGTGGGTTGGTTGTCCATCCTTAAGGGTATTTCATTTACAAAGATCTTACCTGCTTTCTGTTTAGACGAGAGGGTGAACAGAGTGGTACTTGATTTCTCTGTGTTGATACTTACACACCATTTGTTTGTCCATGATGTCAAGATGTCTGCTGCTCTTTGGAGTCTCTGTGTAGCAACTGTCGCATATTCATCTGTACACCACATGACCAGATCATCTGCATACAGTGCTGCTTTGATTCCATAGGGAAGTTCCTTGACCAGGTCATTAATGAATACAAGGAATAGTGTAGGCGAAAGGACTCCTCCTTGTGGTACACCGTGTCGCAGAAGTACTTTCTGGCTTTTGTGTCCATCCATTACTACTCTAGCTCTTCTATTGTGTAAATAGGACTTTATCCAGTTGTACAGTCTTCCATTCACATTGCAGTTTCTTAGTTTCCACAACAGACCTTTTTTCCATACTTTATCAAAGGCTTTCTTCAGGTCTATCCACGCTGCTAGTACAAGGTTTTTCTCTTGGAATGCATCCTCAATCTCTTGAGAGAGATAGGTCACTTGATCTTCCGTACTGTAGTACTGCCTAAATCCTGCTTGTTGTGGAACGAGAAGGTTTTCACTTTCTAGGTACCATTTTAGCCTCAGGTCAATGATGCGTTCCATCGTTTTGCATAGGCAGCTAGTGAGACTGATTGGCCTGTAGCTGGAGGCAGTATCACTGTTTTTCCCTGGTTTTAGCAGTGGTACCATGCTTGCTTCCTTCCAGATTTGAGGTAACTTACCTGTGCTCCAGCACATATTGAAAATATCCAACAGCTTTCCCATTGCTGCCATTCCCAGGTTCTTGATCATTTCATTGGACACTCCATCTGGTCCTGGTGATTTCCTTGGTTTCAGTTTACTAACTGCTAGGTCTAACTCACTGCGTGTGATTGGTGCATCCATGACCTCCACTTTTCTGACTTGTTCCTCCTCTTTCTGTGGCTCGATGTGCACTGTATGCTCCTTCTCTGGATGGATATCAATGTTGCAGTCCTGTCCTGTGCAAACATGCGAGCAAAGTAATCTGCTACCTGCTTTACCTGTAAGAGTTTTCCCATCCTCTATTAGTGTAACCTTTGTACTTCTTCCAGTACTCTCATCATTTAACTGTTTGATTAGTTTCCACAGTTTCCTTCCATCCTTTTCAAAGTTTAGGGACTCTGTTTTCTCTCTCCAACTTTCCCGTCTGGCTTGCAGCTTTGCTCTCTGAAATTTGGCCTTAGAATGTTGGTAATTATTGTGGTGTTCTTGGCATGGTCTATTTTCTGCTTGCTTTCGAGCTGCTTCCACGTCATCATGGAGTTTTCCCAGCTCACTAGACCAGTATGGTTTATAGTCCCTGCGAGCTCCTCTGGGAATGGTTTCACGAGTGGCCTGAAGGATACAAGCATTGAATTCCTTCACTATGCTGTTAATATCCTTACCTTCTATGGACAGCTGTACCACCAGGATACCTGTACGATGTCTGTACATTGTCCAGTTTGCTTTTTTATAGTTCCATCTGGGGAGAGGGTTACTGGTGTTAAGGAGTTCATTTTCTATTGTCAGGAAGACTGGTCAATGGTCGCTACCTCCAAGTTGTTTTCCAACTTCACGTGTAATGTTCCACTTCAGATCTGGAGAATGGAATGCCAGATTTGGTGTTGATTTTGTATGCCAAGCCCTTGAGTAAAATGTTGGGGCATCCATTGGCTGGTTGATCAGGAGAAGTCCATTATCATCCTGCCAGCTCTCAACTTCCTCTCCTCTCTTGTCTATGTGGTCATAGCCCCAGCTCTGGGAATGACTGTTAAAATCACCACAGACCATCAGTCTCTCTTTGTGTGGGATTGTTCCTAAAGCAAGTGGGCGGTCATTAGGACAGTAATAGTTAAGGAGGTGGAAATCTGTATTACTGCTTTTTAGATGGATCATCTGGTATTCGGCTCCTTCCATGTACACTCCCACCTGACATGCGCTGATGTTATTCTTAACAAGTGTGAGTACTCCTCCTTTTCTTCTGTCCTGTCGGTCTGATCTAAAACACTGGTAGCCTCTGATTTTAAAGGCGGCATCTTTGGTTAGGTGTGTCTCCTGTATGCAGCATATACTTACCTGCTCTGCAAAAAGTATGTTCTCTAGTTCAACCTTTTTGCTATAGCCATCTCTAACACTGCTGACACCCTCAGCATTCCACTGCATTATTTTAAGTTCTTGCTTTTTGGCTGTTTTCTTCTGTTGTATTTTTTGGCCAGTAGCTCTACTCTCATGTCTCCTGACTCCACAAGACGAACTGAGAGGACCTCCAGTAGCATTGGGTGGACCCTTTCGAGGCAGGGGGAACGGCACTGCACCTGCCTGGTTAGTCTTCACAGGGCGAGCACCATGTTTGAAAACTGTATATATAGACATTTCATTAGCGATAATGCGTGTTACCCTGATTTTTGCGATGCGCCTTTGGGCTGGATAACTCCGACTTCAGCACCTTTCCTTGCTAGGGCAGACTGTGGTCTTGCTCGGACTGCCATGAAGACAACAAATATTGTAGGATTAAACCTCGAAAAAATCGTAGACAAAGCACTTTAGTGAGACGTGAGAGAAAGAAAAATCACAAGAGAATTACCTGGGATTCGAACACGGACTCCGGTAGGACGAGCAGCCGTCTAGCCACGAGAGAACAGCGTACTATCGACTTAGCCAACTAGCACCCCAAAAAAGGTGTTTTGTTGACATAGTCTTTAGCAACTGGTCAGCAGACATGAGAGATCGTGACACCCGGAAAGAAACGAGGTCGTGACACACAGAAATTCCGTAGCTTAGATTCATTCTCTCTAGCAAGTTATTGTTGTTCAAGTTTGCACCAGACATGGCAGGAGACCGTGTGTATGTTTGTCTAGTTGGTACCTACAGTTGTTCCCAGGGGAATTTAGGAAGTGATCACAACCTTCTGGTAGCAACAATAAAACTAAAATTAAGGAAAGCCAAAACTGGAGAACACAGAAAAATACGTTTTGATACAAGAAAACTGAAAGACCAGCAAACAAGAAATGAATTCTCAATAGTACTTAAGAACCACTTCAGTGTCCTACAAGACGAAGCAGAAATGTCCATACTAGAGTTCAATAAAACACTACAGGAAACAGCAAAAGAGGTGCTGGGATATCAGAAAAAGAGAAAAGAGGAATGGATAAGCAAGACCACATGGGAAAAGATAGAGCAAAGAAAAGAAATCAAGAAAAAATTACTGAACACCAAATCACAACGACTTAAAGAACAAGTTTTAAGTAAGTATGCACAAAAAGACAAAGAAGTGAAAGAATCATGCCGTCAAGATAAACGTCAATACTATGACAACTTAGCAGAGCAGCAAAGAAAGCAGCATATACAAATGATATGAAAACCATATATAAAATCACAAAGCAGATGACAGGTAACTTCAACACAAGATGTGAAAGTGCAGTAAGGACACAAAATGGACAACTGGTCAGTGGAGAAAGAGAAAAAATTGAAAGATGGAGGGAACACTTTAACACCCTACTAAACAGAACACAAGCAGCACAAACAATAGACATACCTGAAGCAAAAACGGAACTAAACATCAATACAGGACCAATAACAAAAAGTGAAGTAAAGGAGGCGATAAAGAAGCTAAAATCAGACAGGGCACCAGGTGAAGATGAAGTGACTGCTGAGATGTTCAAAGCAGAAGAAACAGAAACACCAAAACAACTTTGCCAGATATTACAACAAATTTGAGATCTAGAAAAAGCACCAGAGGAGTGGAAAACTGGGCTTATAGTAAAACTACCAAAGAAGGGTGACCTCAAAGATGGCAGAACTGGAGAGGCATTACCCTTCTGCCACTCACCAGTAAAGTATTTTGCAGAATAATCATCAACAGAATTGTACCAACACTTGAGGAAAAACTTCAGAAAGAGCAGGCAGGATTTAGGAAAGGAAGATCATGCATAGACCACATATTTGTACTTAGACAAATATTAGAACAGGCAAATGAATGGCATAGCACAACATATGCATTGTTCATAGATTTTGAGAAAGCCTTTGACAGTGTCAACAGAGATGCACTGTGGAAAATCCTAAGACGGCATGGCCTCCCCCATAAGATAGTAAATGTAATCAAAGCCCTATATGAGGGTTTTCAGTGCAAAGTTATCTGTGGAGAACATACTTCCAGCAGCTTTAGGGTACAAACAGGAGTGAAACAGGGATGTGTACTATCACCAACATTATTTATCTTGGCAGTAGACTGGTTAATGAAGGAGGCAACATCAGACAAATGCAGAGGATTACAATGGACCCTTGACACAGTGCTGGAGGACCTTGACTTTGCGGACGACATTTGTCTATTATCAAGCAGTCACAAAGATATGCAAGATAAAATAAACAAGCTAACTCAGAATGCAAACAACATAGGACTAAAGATCAACGTAGGAAAGACAAGTTAATGAAGCAAAATGTGAACAATAGAAATGTACTCAGAGTAGATAGCAAGTTAGTGGAGGAGGTCAACGAATTTGTATACCTTGGCAGTAGAATAGTAGAAAATGGAGACAGCACAGAGGACATCAACAGCAGACTTACTAGAGCAAACCAGGCTTTTGCAGTGCTGCAGAATATATGGAAATCTAAAAAACTAAGCATAAATATGAAAATCAGGATATTTAAGAGTAATGTTCTAAGTGTACTACTCTATGGAAGTGAATGCTGGAAAATCACCAAAACCATAGAAAACAAGTTGAATTCTTTCCAGACTAAATGTTTACAAAGAATTAGAAAAATATTTTGGCCAAACACCATAAGAAATAACATCTTATTAGCAGAAATGCAGATGAAGCCACTGACAACAATTATTGAGGAAAGATGCTGGCGATGGTTGGGACATGTGCTCCAAATGACTGACAACTCACTACCAAAAATAGCACTAAGATGGACACCACAGGGGAGCAGAAGTAAGGGTAGACCAAAAGAGACATGGAGAAGAACAACAGAAAGGATGTTGAGCAGTAGAGGGCTCACTTGGGCAAGAGCAGAAAAAAAGGCGAAGGACAGGCATTTGTGGAAAACCCTTGCGGAAGCCCCATGTGCCCTGGGCACTTAAGGTTCAGAGAGAGAGAGAGATCTCTGTGTGAAAAACAAGCCTCCTGCTTTAAGTATCGAAACTATAAATCTGACTTATCATCAACCTTCTGCATCAATATAAAAAATACTGAGAGAATGTGGGAGTCACGAAGGTAAATAGATTTTGGTAATTATTATAGAAAATGTACATTAATGTTCCAAAGATGAGTCACATAATGAGAAAGAAATAGTTTAGAACATGCTGGGGAGAAAATCAAATGTAAATATAAACATGTGTTTTGTAGAGTTCTGGTTATCTGACAGATAATTTTGTGTCAAGTATGAAAAGATGATTGGTGATCAGAAAAAGGAGATGGTCACATGATGAGAAGAAACAGTCAGAGAAGCACAAAACAAGCTGTCAGGTGAAACACAACAGGCTAAAGAAAAAGATGTCGACCACGTGAAACTCTAAAGAGGACAGTGTTAAGAGAGGCCAAATTAGCAGGCATAAAATCCCTTGATGAGGCTGAAAAGCTTGCTGTAAGCAGAAAAACTAGGCAAACTACCATACCATGTGAGTCATATGTGATGGCGTGGTAAGGATATATGTAAGAAGAAGATGAAAAGTAACTTAACAGAGATAGCATCATTCAGTTTTTAAACCAGAAAGTTGAATGCACAGAGAACATAAATTTTATATTAAAAAAGAAAAATGTTTGGCAGTTGCCTCATCCAGTAAAATACACTCTGCACTTCTTTCTTACATTCATAATCAGTTTTTTTTGCTGGCTGTAAACTTAACTTGTCAAGATTTCTTTTATTCTTTCTTTTCAGCTGCCCCAAATATTCTGAGCATTAATCTGAATGTCTGCATCAGATATTTTAACACCTAAAAAAAAAACATCATTGATATCTTTGTCCTCCTACAACTAGTTACATTTTAGTCTGTAACCCTAGAAATAAAGTAGACCATCAGAAAAATATATTAGCATTATTGTTATTGAGTCCTTAATGACGTTGTTTAGTACATGTCATGATTTTTGGGTCGGGCAGCGATCACATTAATCAGCAGTTACTGGTAGGTAACTAATTAAAAAAGAGAAAAAATGAAATTTTTGGAGGTCGTTGGTTACCAAGCAGGTTTATATTAACAATAAACTAGAAAAAGCAACCAGCAAAATTGGTTGGACGATAATTGCCCACTAGACTTAAGATTTTCAGTTTTTATGGAGGAGAATCTGCCAGTTTTTACTTTGGTTCATCATTTGAGCTTTTTATAAATATTAAATCTCAACTCAAATAAAGTGACACAAAAAAAAATCACGAGCATTTAATTCCTGTTTATTTTTTTAAAGTGTGTTTATTTTTTTATTTAAAAAAAAGCATAAAGTACTGAATGTTGTAACAAGAAAACCAGTATTTTGGAATGTATTTATGCAAGATGAAAAACAGATGCAAACTGTATTGGTTTCAAATACTTCTAGCATGATCACTGTGAGGGAAAGTATGTATAAATTTTAAATACCCAAAAGTTTTTCTTTAGAATAGTTGGTGAAATTTTAATCTTGTAAATTTTCAGATGACTTTTCAGCCTTGGATTCTGCATGAAATCTATGTAGATGAAACCCAGGACTTCACTCAGGCTGAGCTGGCTCTGCTGGTCTTACTGTGCTCAGACCCAAACAAAATGTTCCTGACAGGAGACACAGCCCAAAGCATCATGAGGGGCATATCATTTAGGTTTAATGACTTGCGTGCCCTCTTCTTTTATGCAAAAGAATCAGCCAAAAAGAATGAAAGGCATCTGTCAGAAATCAAGGTACTTATATTTTGTTCTCTTTATGGTCATTTGGGGCATGCGTCTTTCCCATCACAATATATGCCTGTGAGACCTGGACACTTAATAAAACAGCTGAGAAACATATAAATGCCTTTGAATGTAAATGCTACAGCAGAGTCCTTCAAATATCGTGGACACAAAAAAGAACAAATATATCCATACTCAGTCATTTGCATGTCTCTTGCAGAACTTTGCCTCTCTAACACTCTCCTGTGGGTCTCTCAGTTGTAATCAAGATGCCCTGCTGCTGATGCTTCCATTTGAAGACTATCAGTGATGTCTTGCAGCCATCTTCACCTTGGTCTTCCTCTCTTTCTTTTTCCCATTATGTACCCTTCCAAAACTGTCTTCTCTAAAAAGGTTGTCTCTCTAAATTATCATGACGTTTAATGTGTCCAAAATATTTAAGTTTTCTCTCTTTAATCCTCTTTACTAGCCAGCCTTCTTCATTATTAAGTTCTTGTAGTATGGATATATTTTCATTCAAAGGCATTTATGTGCTTCTCAGCTGTTTTGTTAAGTGTCCAGGTCTCACAGGCATGTGTTGCGATGGGAAAGATGCATGCCCTTAAAAATCTTATTTTTGTAGTTCTGTCTGTTCCTCTCCACAGCTTCTTTTTTGTAATGATCTAAGATATTCAGAACTCTCCACCTCTTCCAGTTTGTCCTCAGTGATATGTATTTCAGCTGCTTTATATGTTTTGTCAGTTGTCATCAACATATTTTAGTCCACAAGAACAGCGAAGAGTAGAACCTCTATCTTAATGCAAAGAAAACTAAAGTGATGACAACTGACAAAACAAACAAGGCAACTGAAATATGTATCAATGAGGAAAAACTGGAAGAAGTGGAGAGTTTTGAATATCTTGGATCACTACTAACTGATAATGGAGATACAATGAGGGAAATTAAAAGGAGGACATCTATTGCTCTTCAGAAAGTAAAACAAATAAAGAATCTGTGGAGAGGAGCAGACAGAACCACAAAAATAAGATTTTGAAGGGCATGCATCTTTCTCATCGCAACATATCCCTGTGAGACCTGGACACTTAACAAAACAGCTGAGAAACACATAAATGCCTTTGAATGTAAATGCTACAGAAGAGTTCTCCAAATATCGTGGACACAAAAAAAGAACAAAAATATCTATACTTATATCTTATATCTTATATCCTTCCTGTGCCATTAGACGTCACATAGGGCTTGCAAAGTAGTTCGCCAATTTTTCCTGTCTTCGGCGAGTCTTTCAACCTCATCAAAGGATTTTATGCCTGTTAACTTGGCCTCTCTTAATAATGTCCTCTTCAGAGTTTCACGCAGTCTGCCCCTTTTTCTTCGGCCTGTTGTGTTCCACTTGATAGCTTGTTTTGGGATTCTCTGCTCATTTCTTCTCATCAAGTGACCAACATATGTCCATCTCCTTTTCCTGATCACCCATGAGACTGGTTGTTGTTCAGTCATCTGTCTTATCTCTGCATTGTTCTTGAATTCATTCCACTTGATGCCGAGTATTTTCCTTAGGCATTTGTTTTCAAAAGAGTCTAATTTCTTGTTTATTTCTTTAGTTGTTTTCCAGCTTTCGCATGCATAAATGAGGGTGGATATTACATTTGAATTGAATAGTCTTAACTTGGTTTTTGTGCTTATAACTTTTGAATTCCATATGTTCTCAAGATTCTTGAAGATTGATGCTGCTTTTGCAATTCTGATCCTAACTTCCTTTCTAGTGTCACCATCCTGGTCTATGTAGCTGCCAAGGTATGCAAATTGACTGACTTCTTCAATATCTGTCCCTTCTATGTGTATTTTTCCATTTTGTTTGAGAGGAATTTTCATTATTTTTGTTTTGTCCTTGTTAATTTCAAGTCCTATTTTGGTAGTCAGTGAAGACAGGCTATCTGTTTTTTCTTGCATGAAATTCACATTATTACTGATAAGAGTTATGTCATCAGCAAAATCAAGATCTTCTAGTTGGGTCCCATGTACCCAGTCAATACCTGTGTTACCTGTGCAGCATTTTTTTCATTATGAAGTCTATTGTAATCCCAAAAAGTAAAGGAGACAGTATACATCCTTGTTTCACGCCTGTTTCAATCTGGAACCATTCACTCATCCCTTCTTCTGTCTTGACTGCACAACCATATCCATTGTATAAGTCCTTAATGATGTTGACAATTTTAGATGGTATTCCATATAGACATATCTATACTACAAGAGCTTAATATTGAAGAAGGCTGGCATATTAAAGAGGATTAAAGAGAGAAAACTTAAATATTTTGGACACATTAAACATCATGATAATTTAGAGAAGACCGTATTGGAAGGATACATAATGGGAAAAAGAAAAAGAGGAAGACCGAAACGAAGATGGCTGCAAGATATCGTTGACGATCTGGAAATGGATGCAGCAGCAGCAGGCCATCTTGCTCACAACCGAGAGACCTACAGGAGTGCTGTTTGGGAGACATGCAAAGGAATGAATGAATGAACATCAACATATTTGTCTTTTCTTTGCATTAAGATAAGAGGTTTTACTTTTCACTGTTCTTACAGACTGACATAATTAGTTTTTCCATTCCTTTTTGTGTTGTGGACAGCAATATTGTGTCATCAGCATATCTAATCTCTGGTATTTCATAACCTTCACTTGTTATGGTGTCGTAATATTCTTTGTCAACATCTTTAGCATTCCTCATTATATTTTCAGTATACAAGTTAAATAAGTAAGGCGAAAATATTCACCACTGACAGACCCCTTGTTTTATGTTGAACCAAGTTGTTGTTTCACCATTTATTCTCACTGCTGTTTGGTGGTCTAGATACAGCAGTGATGTTAATTGTATCAAATGTGTTGTAAATCCCATTTTTTTCATTATTTCCCAAATTTTTTGGTGTTGTACATGATCAAATGCCTTTGAATAGTCTGTAAAAGATAAATATAGATTCACATTATATTCTCTGCATTTCTCTCAACATAAGATTTTATGTTGAATATATGATCTCTCAATCCTCTTCCTTGTCTAAAGCCAGGTTGGACCATATTGACTATTTCTTCTATTTTCTTACGAAGTCCATTATGATTTTTAATAGAATTTTACTGTACCGTATTGTTCTGGTATGTTTGTATTTTTTTATCTCTATCTTCATGTTTGCTATTAATAACTTCTCTAACATTCCTCATTACATGCAAATGACTGACAGGTCCTTTCCATTGATGTTTAATTTTTCTGACATTTCCATTACTAGGTTGTACCTTACGTTATGAAAGGTTTTGCAGTAATCTATAAAATGCAAATATAGATCAGTTTTAACTTCTATAGCTCTTTCTGTGAGCATTCTTAATACATATATTGTATTACTTGTACCCTTCCCTTTTACAAATCCACATTGTTCTTCTGCAAACTCTGGTTTTATTTTAGCTTGTACTCATTGCACAATTATGCAGAGCAGAATTTTGGTGACATAACTCATAAGGCTGATCATTTAGTGATCTTCATTTTACTGCCCCTGATTTCTTTGGTATAGCGATAAATACTGATTTAATTAGATTGTTTGGTATATATCCAGTATTGTGGATGACATTCAAAAGTTTAGTTGTTATTTCTACTCCATATTGCTCATGTGCTTTCAGCCCTTCTTTGGTTATGTTGTCTGGACCTGGTGCTTTATTATTCTTCATTTGATGGATGGCTTCTGTGACTTCTGCTGCTATTATAGGAGGTCCCTCACTGTTATT
>CM019701.1:41706833-41783689 GCA_009760885.1 Achatina immaculata | reverse complement strand
TCAGATAAATTTCATGGGTATTTACTGTCTGATTTCTTCATGTGGTATATTATGTATTTATAAGTCTATTATTGTCTTACAGCCGACCTAGCTATCAGTGGCAGAACTGTAAAGTTTCCTGAAAATGGAAGTGCACAAGAACTAATAGATGGTAACGACAAAACATGTCTATCAAACTCTACAAAAGTCCAGTCTGTGAAGTTGATGTTGACCAGAGATTATCTGATTACATGGCTCAGGATGAGCGTGAATGATTCACGTGAGTGCTCATACTCATTTATTATTACAGTACATAATGCAATTATAGTAAAGCGTGTTACTATGGAAACCACTGTTTAGTTGCATTGAAAATGATTTGGTGTTGTTTCCGCTTTATGGGATGTATGTTCAAGTGCCTTATTTCAGTCGCTTTGATATAAAGAGAGATTATAGTGCCAGTTTGACTTACATAACCCTTTAAATGGCAGACAAAGATATCCTACTGTCTGCAATACTACTCCATCAGTTGACTACCAGAAACAAAACGGGCGGATATTCGGACAACAAAGTCTGGGGCGTCTTTCCTCTAGGGGAAATTATAGCAAGACTTAGAAACTGCAAAATAGGTGCCATGAACCTATAAGCGATTCTTAACTGTGATGGCAATATATTTGCCACTGCACTGAAAAGGATTAAGGAAAAATAAAACGAATGAAACATTTCACTCGCCAAGTAAAAACAAGAATTCTAGTACCAGATTACTCGCTTCAGTTAAAACAAGATATTAGGTCCAGTAGTGTGGATGTTGACGAGTTTAATGTTTCTATAAATCACACGGCCCACAGGTTACATATGTTAAGCTAGATAGGTTATTATTATATTTCACTACATTTACTGTCCGCAGTGTATATACGGGTAGGTCTCAATTAGCGCACACTTCAGTAATGTGAACTTGATTTTGGCTGTCTACAAAACTGCGGCTGTGTCTCGATTAATGCGAGTCAAAAACTGAGTCAGTGTAAGGCTCCAGGGGAAAGGACAAAGTCGTGAAGTTTATAAACTGGGGCTTTACATGTAACGCGTTCAGTCAGCGATAATCTTTCAACTATTAAAAGATGGGAATGTGATGCGTGTTGCCTATCATATTTCCAGAAGAAAGTTGTAGCTATTTTCTGTCTCAGAACACGTTAAGTAACAGCGAATCTAACATAGTATAACAAAAAGGAACTTAGCGGTCTTTAAAAATTACGTTGATATAGCTTAAGATGAAACTATTAAAAAAACTCATTACTGCCTGTTTGTGAAGAAAAAATGTTAAAATGTTGATTTTGTTAGAACAAGAATGATGATATTAGACTGAAAATCAACAACTGCTTTAATAAAATAGGAATAATTCAAACACAAATACAGCGCTGGTCAGGGCTGCGTGTGTGCTGATTACATGGAGGGACGTTACAGTAAATGTAGCAGAAACTGAATGTTGGAGAATAGGAGAGAGGAAAATGAGGGAAGAAAGGGGAGGGCCTTGAAGTCTTATTATTTCTAAATCTTGCTTGTACTAGTCCAGTGGTAGTGGGTTCAAGTCCCAGTAGAGGGCAAAGAGCCCGCAAGATCAACCCACTCTTTAAAAATGGGTACCAGAGAAATCTGGGAAGGTAAAAGCCGTCAGCGTGATACTGACCACATCAGACTTTCATGTGCCGATGGCCTTGGAAATACCTGCCTAACATTATATCTTGAATATGCCTTAATGGCAATTTAAGGGAGTTTTCATGATCTTATCTTACTAGTAGAAAGATATATGATTTACAAAATGTTGTTTAATTTTGATCTACAGAAATAATGGATCAGATCCAGATACAGTTCACTACCAACTCTAGTAACCTGGTGGACTGTACAAACGGCAAAGTCTTCAGAGTCAGTGACTATGTTATGGACGTTTATTGTGATATTAATACAACAGTCAAGGAGGTTATCATCACTGGGAGTGGCGTCAAAGCTCTGTGTTCTGTTTACATCAGCGGAGGTAAGTCACTTCACAGCACTACAACATTACAAACCCATCCGGTGAAGGAATCTGAGGTAGAGTCGAGATAAGTTATAATGAAAAAGGAAAGAAAAAAGTCAAAATTTTAAAAAAAAGCACAAGATTTGATGGAAATCCTACCACATTATGTTTTCATATATGGGGGTGATGACGCCCGATAAGGTAATCAGCGACACATAGCTGACCAAGACCCTGTCCCACTTCTCCGTGGTACCTCCAGTAACAGGCATAGCCTGGCTAACAGGTCAAGGATAGCCAGAGTCCCCATGGTGGTGGAGTCTGCTAAAGAAGCATTGCACACCCCCTGCTTTTTAGCTGTACTCCGGGACTATAACCCGCTCCTACGCCGATACGATACTGTGCCTCAACACCTTTACAGCATCGGCTGCAAAGAACAACAGCTCGCAGTTGCAGGGAATTCGTACAGTACAAGTACAAGTTTTCATATATAAAATATAGGGTAATCATAAAGTCCGTCCAACCACTTTCGTCGAAATTACCCTCCCCTCTTTTTTTTAAACTAAGGAATAAATGTTTAATTCGCTAGTTCCTGAAACTTTGAAGGCAAGGATAACGGATGCTTCAGCCACGATGACTAAAGAGATGTTGAAGAGCACGTGGCAAGAAATCGAGTATCGTTTAGACATTGTCCAGACACATAGCGGATAACATGTTGAAGTGCATGAATCAAGTTTGGAAAAAAACCTTTCTATGTAAAATTTGTAGAAAATCACATGTCTATACCTAGCATAGTTTTATATAATAAATGCCTGAAATAAGAAAAAGATTTTATGCTCGTCATGTATAAAATAACAACAAAGCTACTGTTCACCGAAATAAATTTTGTTCATTTTCAATATCTTTCTCATAGGTCTCGAGTCACATACCATTGGCAGTTTAGGGTGATACTCAAATAATGTCAAATAATGCTGCCTTAAATTATACCATATATGGATTTAATGAGTCAATCAATCAAGTGTCGTACCGCGCGGCGTAGGCGATCATTTCTCTCCACAATTCCTTGTCTTTAGACATAATTATGAGATCCGCCGGTGACTTTCTTTCTAGCCACACTGACAGCTCATCCAGTAACTTTTCTCTCTGTCTTCCTCTGTCTCTTCTTCCCTCAGTTTTTCCAGTTGCCACAATGTGTTCCAATATTCTTCTTCTCAGAAAATCTCCTACAAATCTTGCTTGTCTGCCTCTGATCTTTGCTGTAATTTGTCTTTTAACTGCAGCCTCTCTTAAGACTTCTTCGTTGCTTTTCTTAGCTGTCCATGGTACCTTCAACATCCTTCTTATGAACCACATTTCCATGGCCTCCATTTCTCGCTGTACTCTCTTATTCATGGACCATGCTTCACATCCATACAACAAAATTGGCTCGATGTAACATTTAAGTACTCGGAATCTTGTTTCCATTCATATAGATCTGTTGCGCAAGATGTTTCTCATTTTCTGGAATGCTGACTTGGCCTGATCATGTCTGCTTTTTTTTTCGTTGTGACATTTCCCATCAGCTGTTATGCTGTTAGAATTGTTCCTAAGTACTTGAATCTATCAATTTGTTTCAGTTCTATGCCATCGATGGTAATGTTACATTTAGTGGTATTCTTTTCTGTGAGATGACCATCACTTCAGTCTTCTTTTTATTCAGGCTTTGACCTTTAGCTTTACTTTCACGAACCACGATGTCCAGAAGAGCCTGTAGCTTCTCTTCACTCTTAGCAATCACAACTGTGTCGTCTTATATCTTTTGTTAAGATTGTATCCGCCAATTGATGTTCCTAGCAAGCTCTCGTATTTCTCATTATTTTTTTCGCTGTACAAGGAAAAGAGGTCAGAAGACAGAACACATCCTTGTCTCACTCCCAATTTTATGTCTTAGAATGCTCCTCTTTGTTTCTCAACCCTCATTACTACTGATTACTGGCAGTATATATTTTTTATGAGTTTCAGATCTTTCCCATCTATGTTGATGTCTTCCAACATTCTTATAAATTCTGTGTGTCTTACTTTATCGAATGCTTTATAGTAGTATAGACCACTGTAAACTATTTAATGAGTGCGTTTAAAAAATTCTTTTATGTAGAGAGAATTATTCTGTTCTACTTTTAATTATTCGGTTAATATTATAGCGGGCGTGGAGAGGTCGTGTATTTTGAGCACCAGTTTCTTGGGTTTGAATCACAGTAAGATCTGTTTTTGTTTGTTTTTTTTTTGTTGGGGACAAAATTATAAAAACCCAGCCTGGACACTCTGTGTCAACTTCTCTAAGTACGCAACCTTAATCCTGCAGCCACAAGACCTCCAGGTGAAACTGGTATATACCGTCTACATCACAGACTTTGATAGACAATGATTATTGTTTTATTAACTTCATCAAAGTCTGCTTTAAGTTTTCTTCTGCCCTTTTTGAAAATAAAAAAGTGGTAGATTAACTACCACCAAGTCGGACTTTTAAGTACCCTCTGCCGATTTGTATAAATTATCTCCTGATAACTTCCCGCCGATTTGTATCAATTACCTCCTGATAATATCCCGCCGAATTGTATCAACTACCTCCAGATAATATCCCGCCGACTAGTATCATTTACCTTCTGATAATATCCCGCCGACTAGTATCAATTACCTCTTAATAATATCCCGCTGACTAGTATCAGTTACCTCCTAATAATATGCCGCCGACTAGTATCAATTACCTCCTAATAATATGCCGCCGACTAGTATCAATTACCTCCTAATAATATGCCGCCGACTAGTATCAGTTACCTCCTGATAACTCCCCGCAGATTTGTATCAATTACCTCCTGATAATATTCCGCCGACTAGTATCAATTCTTATATCTTATATCTTATATCCTTCCCGTGCCGTTAGACGTCACATAGGGCTCGCAAAGTAGTTCGCCAATTTTCTAGTATCAATTACCTCCTGATAATATGCCGCCGACTAGTATCAATTACCTTCTGATAATATGCCGCCGACTAGTATCAATTACCTCCTAATAATATCCCGCCGAATTGTATAAATTACCTCCTGATAACTCCCTGCCAACTTGTATCAATTACCTCCTGATAATATGCCGCCGACTAGTATCAATTACCTTCTGATAATATCCCGCCGACTAGTATCAATTATCTCCTAATAATATCCCGCCGACTAGTATCAATTACCTCCTAATAATATCCCGCCGACTCTCTCTCTCTCTCTCTCTCTGAACCTTAAGTGCCCAGGGCACATGGGGCTTCCGCAAGGGTTTTCCACAAATGCCTGTCCTTCGCCTTTTTTTCTGCTCTTGCCCAGGTGAGCGCTCTATTGCTCAACATCATTTCTGTTGTTCTTCTCCATGTCTCTTTTGTTCGACCCTTACTTCTGTTCCCCTATGGTATCCATCTTAGTGCTATTTTTGGTAGTGAGTTGTCAGTCATTCGGAGCACATGTCCCAACCATTGCCAGCGTCTTTCCTCAATAATTGTTGTCAGTGGCTTCATCTGCGTTTCTGCCAATAAGATGTTATTTCTCATGGTGTTTGGCTAAAATATTTTTCTAATTTATTTAATTCCCGCCGACTAGTATCAATTAACTCCTGATAATATCCCGCCGACTAGTACCAATTACCCCTAATAATACCCCGCCGACTTGTATCAAGTATCTCCTAGTAACACCAGCCGACTTGTACTAATTATCTACTGGTAACCCCCGCCGAGTTGTATCAATTATCTCCTGGTAACCCCCGTCGACTTGTATCAATTATCTCCTGGTAACCCCCGCCGACTTGTATCAATTATCTCCTGGTAACCCCCGCCGACTTGTATCAATTATCTCCTGGTAACCCCCGCCGACTTGTATCAATTATCTCCTGGTAACCCCCGCCGAGTTGTATCAACTATGTCCTGGTAACACCCCGCCGACTTGTACTAATTATCTCCCTGTAACCCCTGCTGACTTGTACCTAATTATCTTCTGATAACCCCTCCCACTTGTACTAATTATCTCCCTGTAACCCCCGCCACGTGTACTAATTATCTCTAATTATCTCTAATTATCTAAGTTTGCTCACAGAATTATGTCGCACAATGCTCCGCCTTACTTGTGGTCACTGTTTACGTCTAACACTAAACATAGCCAGCGTTTAAAAAACTGTCTTCTTCCTAAACCCAGGATTGATCTGTACAAGAAAAGCCTTGCATACTCTGCAGTACAGCTCTGGAACACCCTCCCCTACAATTTAAAATCCATTGGTAATACTTCATCCTTTAATTCAAACCTGTTTCATTATTTACTTGCTTGTAATTATATGCCTCCATAAAATAACCAGCACTCTCTCAACACATGGCTCGTAAACCATCAAGTACTTCAATGACATAGTTAGAAAAGCAACTTGTTAGATATTGTTAGAAATTATTTTAATGTTTGTTAAAAAACATGTTAGAAGATCTGTATTTACAATGTATTTTTATTTATGTATATGTCTGCGTGTGTATGTGTGCGTGAGTGCTATTTTATTAGGTTAATTACTTTTTCTCTTTTACTTTGAATGTAGTAGTTAAATCTTACACTCTTTTAATATGTTTTTCCTAATTTAATTTGTGTTTTTGTACTAAACCAAGTTTGTGGGAAGAATGAAAGATGGAGTGATGAAGGGCAGAATGTAAGTCGGGCCTGCGTGCACAATTCTTTACCCTTTAAAAATAAAGATTATTCATTCATTCATTCCCTGTAACCCCCGCTGACTTGTACCTAATTATCTTCTGATAACCCCCTCCCACTTGTACTAATTATCTCCCTGTAACCCCCGCCTACTTGTACCAATTATCTTCTGATATAAAATTCTAATATATTTTGCACTTTTTCCCTTGACGACAGATACCCTGCTCTTTCTGGCCCGTAGGTTTGAGCATGTTCAGCGTAATAGATAATCCGCCAGTGAAGAAAAGTTTAATTCTTGTGACAACTGTTTCCTTGTGACAACTGTTTCCTTGTGACAGCGTAAATGACCACATTCTAACAATTTCATCAACCGGGCTGTCTCTTTCTGTTTCACTTTACTAACTAAATCGCTTCTTTCGATTTACTTTCATTTGACCTTTACCCGTCATTCAAATTCAGCGTTCTTTTAGAGTAATTTGAAAAAAAAAACATTTGTCATGATTTTTATGCATCTTATTCTAGCTACTATTTCCTGATACTATAACAATGTAAAGGTGTGAATTATCTATCATTGATGACACCATTTTAATACTGACAAGTTGAAAACTATTATTCTTGATGACTGATAGTAGAAGTGTTCTAAACATCGATGTTTCACAAATATTACACTTCACTAAATCAGAGGAGAGCAAGTTCTCTACAGAATTCATTTAATTCTGACAAATAAGATATTCGACTTAGAATTCATAACATCACTTGTACTAAGATGCAATATGACATAATCTTCGTTAGTTTCGTCGTTGAAACACATCAATATCAAACGATCATATTCTACATGCTGCAAATTCTCAGTGTTCCCCGTATTTCACAATATTCAACATATCTGATAAGAGGACAGTTCTAAACTCTGTACTATATTCGATCTGCAACACGTGGTCAATCAGTTACACGACTAAATCACTGTACTTGAAGTTTCAAAGTATCAATTCTTCGCAATCACTTGAAACACATCTTCACTCTGTCCTAAAACTAGTTCTTCAAAACTGCTTTTCTTGAGTATCTATTTCTCAAATTGTCCATCTACTCCAACTGTCGTTACCTACGTCTTCTTTCTCTCACGTGTCTTCTCTGATGTGTCTGTCCTTCTCTTCTTCTCTTGTCTGGACCGGTCTCAGTTCACTGACCGTCCTTGTTCCTCTGTCTTCGGGGCTCCGTCCTCTGTTTCTTCTTCTTTATCGTTCTTTGCTACTTGGTTCCCTTCTTTCTTCGTCAGTTCTTCCGTCTTCGGGCTCCCTCCTCTATCTCTTCTTCTTCCTCGTTCCTTTTTAATCTTCAAGTGCAGCTTGATGGATTAACCAATAAGTATTTTGGCTCCACCCTTCAAATGTCCACTGGTTCCCAAGAGCGTTCTGATTGTACGTCATTCAAACTGCCCCGTTGCTTATATGTCGTAAGTCAATTGTCCAATAGGCCACGCCTCTAAATATTTAATTGGTCAGCTGGCCACTTCTTTATTTAAAACCCGTGTGATTTCGCGTCATAACGCGTGTCAAAATGTCAACTTTGTCTATACAATTGTTATTTACTTAAGTCATTATCTTACTCTTTCGTGCCGGAAGTTTTACTGTGTCCTCGCTTTTCATTGTGTCTGTCCTCTCTATTCGTCTTTTCTATTTTGTTTACTCGTGTCAACGTCCAGTCACTGCTTTGTTATCACTGGACCATCCTATTTTCTGGCTTCCTTCCTTTGATGTGTCAACGTCACTGAGTCTCGTCTTTTTTTATTCACTTTTTCCACTGTTTACTTTTGTCCGTGTCTTGTTCTAGTGTCATGGAAGTTTTATATCTTTCTCTTTCTTTTTCGACCTACTTTTCTCTGTCGGTATTCGATGTTACTGTTTTCTTTACAGTAAATTTTCGTAATCACATTCATCAACGATAATAACAATAATAACTATAATCATTACTTATAAGGCCATGTTACAATACTGATTATTTAAATTTAAAGAATTTCGTCTTCACTTCATAAATAACAATTTATTATTTTATCAGTAGAGTATTGTTAGCGTCAATGCAGATAGTGCATTTCTCATTTTATGAAAATTACAATGTAGTAAAGTTTTAAAAAATTTAATTCCAAATACACAATTATTGTAGCCCTGTCAATAAAAACAAATTTCAGGCATCCGAAGTTATTAAAAATAACTCTACCGGTGTTGGATGAACTTTCGTTCGGAAAAAAAAGTCCACTTTCCTTCTCCTCCCTGAACTCGATGCTGGTGCTGATGTGTTTGCTGTCATGCATACTGAGACTGTGCAAGTTGGTCAGTTTTAGTAGCTCTCATACATCTTGCCCCAGCATTGTTTCTTTCCATTTAAATTCATATTATGCTGTCTGAGGAACCAGTCAGTTACTTTTCTCATGTCTTGTTAGTCTTATCTAACGTTTCTTCCATCTTGTCCCCGCTTACACAGAGCAATCAAAACAACTGAAAATGTAAACGTTCACACAACAAGGACACTTTTCTTGGCCAAAGTGTGACTGAATGACCGTCTTGAAGTGATGACAGCTGGTGCAAGGTAAAAAACGTAGAAGTGCTAGAGAAACAGAAACTCGTCTAAAATGGAATTAGGAAATTGGTTTTCTGCAGTAAACAAACAGAAAACGCAAAGAAAAGGAACCTCTTTGAACAGATATCACATATTACAAGTGATAAGAAAAGATACCCAATGTACACCCAGAATATGGATTCTTCTCTCTAATATCAAAGTGTAGCAAAGAAAGACCCATTAGTGTGGGAGGTGAACTTACAGCGAGCTAAATACACACTGTGGAGTGAAGAAAGGAATAGGAAGAAAGGCCAGCGACCGTCAGGTGAGAATGTGAGAACAAGAGAATAAAGTAGGTAGGTTCGGAGGTTGACAGAGGACGGGGTGGTTGTACTGGTCCCGGGAGATAGATCTGAGCAGAGATACCAGGGAGTAGCTGCATGATCATCCAGGAATATCGTAACTGTCCAAGGAAGATTTGATATGTGTGGACATTTCTTATAGTTTTTTTCCCCGACAGAGGTGAGTGATGGCGACATTACTAATTGAACTTTGAAGGGATGGCGAACATTCTTCGCCATAAAAAGATTCCAAGTTTTTTAACAAGTGACAAAAATAATGGCGTACATTTGCAAACGGTCCAGCAAGTGATTTCTTTACTCACCCGCAGACTTGTGATAGCAACTGGTTGGCTGTCTGGTGAACTAGACACTACGGTTATTGACAATATTCTTCAGAGAAACTTATAACTGTCTTGCCAAGTGAAAGCTGCATGAACTAATTACTCTTTCTTATAATTTCTGTTGATTGTTCGTAAATAAAATGTTAGCGTCGCAGGTAACGAATTAAAAGTCTGTGTTTGAAGGAGATGGCGCTAAGCAGGGATGCGAGGGTAACAGAATCTGCATAGAGGTGGCTGTTGCTCATGCTAAAATCTGACCTTGAAACTTAGGCTGCTTCTAGGTCTACAAGTCTGCAATTGGTACCAGGATCTTCACAGAACCACTTCTTACATTAGGATATAAGACGGAAGCGCTGTAGAAGAAGAAATGGGAAAAGGAAAATACCCGGAAATTCTGTGAGATACGTGGGAGAAGTTTGAGCTGATAAATTTTGCCCGTGTTTCATCGTACTTTACTGATCTTTTGCAAAGAACAAGCGGTACAGGAAGAGTGCACTATGAGCTGTTGTTTTCCTTGTCTCTGTTCCTTATATTTTTTCCCTTCAGATCTTCACAGTTACACAGCATTTAAGATATCGGGTATTCTGATGAATACAAACTGGATGTACAATTTCAGCTCTCTTCAGTAATTTCAAAGCTGCTGTAAATCTTTTTCGGCACTGTAGCAGGAACCGAAGAAGGATGTTGTCAGATATTTATGTTTGTTACTATACATCATTTCAGATAGTAACTTATTCAGTCAATATCCATTATCAGAGCTGCTAACAGAAAATCCCAGTTTCCATGGCATTAAGACATACTGGGGATACGATGTTCATGATGTTATGCTCGTATTTTCAAGACTTCTGTGCATAAAAGCGTGATGTGGCCGCATTTACCTTCTCAGATTTCTCTGGTACCCGCTTTCAGATGCTGGTGGACCCGGGGCCTTTTTGATGTGGTTGTACCGGAAAAAGTCCCCCCCCCCCCCGCTGGGACTTGAACCCAGTACCACCAGATTAGTAGACCGAGCGCCCTAACCACTCAGCCAACCAGAAGCTGCTGACAGTAAGAAAAGAATTGTATTCGTGTTTCAAGGTTTTTCCTTGTTCGAGTTTTCTCTTTACTCTGCAATCTCTCGTTAGCTTACTCCTCTGAAATAATTGTTACTTTCTTGATAATTACAAAAATGTATAGTTTTTTTTTACTATAGTAAAACAGAACGAGATAAACTGATAACAACGTAGAAGAAAATGAACGAAGTAGTTCCTTTTAACAAGAAGGAGGCGGAGGAAATTCGAGAAGACAGACAACAGACTCACATGATGCAGACATGTTTCCTACAAAAACGTCAACATTACAAATAACTAAACTATATAATTTTTCTCTTCATCTGTACTGTCCTTAGAAGGCAAAAGTGTAATGATAAAATACCTCAGACTCAATGATGGCGCTAGGATTATTTAAAAACTAGTACAAATGTACCTGTCTCTCACCTTGCATGAAATTCTTTTAGAAATACTAATTTTGTCAATATAACATTTGGTAACTAATACTTGTTTATGTAAAGTTAAGCACACTGTATAAACACCAGCCGGAATTAAATGTTCGTATGAAATGTGTATATTGTCTTATTTGTTCTGAGATTTAATCTTCAGAAAATGCTCACACGCTGAACCAAAGTCAGAACTGGCATCATCAGCTGACATTACTGGTTACCTGCTTATCCTCAAATCGATTTCGCTGGTTGCTTTTTTTTTTTTTTGATAACATAAACCAGCTACGGTAACTGGAGATCTACAAAAGTTTCGGTTTTTCTCATTTTTAATCCGATCCGTGATTACCGGTCAACGTGGTCACTTCTCAGACCCTTGTCATCTCCCAGCTAATCCATTCATTTACTCCATTCAGTAAGCAGCCTATATATTGATTTTATCTGATTACAGTGTCCAATTTTTTTCCGAGTTTTTGCATCTTCTACCTACTGGTAAATAGAAAGTTGATATTTTGATTTGCGTCTGTTTCTGCCTAATTAGTGTTTGAAATTTGATGGAAGTGTAAGCTGAGTGCTGGCTTCATTTTTGTCACTTGTTTGTCGACACTGCGGAATTACTTGTCCTGGCTCATAGAAAAGATTGGTCCAAATTTGAAGTAATTAAATCAGAAGCATTACTCGATATTTTAGTTCACTTTAACTCGTGAACATGTTTAATCTTTTTCTAATCTAATCAGAGATATTTAAACACTGTTATGTACCTGTCTCACTCGCTACAGTGTCTTCTTCTCTGCCTTCTGTCTGCCAGTCTTTGAACTCCTATATCTTACATGCTCTGCACATTTTCACATGCACTGACAGGGCTGCCGGAGAAGTTTGGTGAAGTGGTGCAAAACTATTCTCCCCGTTTAGTTTATTAACTAGCCATTTTGTTGTCAATCACAAGCTGCGTCCCTTGAAACAGGGGACACCATCCGGGACCTAGCGATGCTATGGCCGGTCCCGGCCCCCCCCCCCCCACCATCCCCCACTGATGAAAAAAATGAAGTGAGAAATTGAGCATATGAGTAGTCATTCTTTCTAATTATTTCTCCTCCATAACTTATTTCTCTCTTTTCCTTTTTTCTTTCTTTTTTCCCCCTCCATTTCACTCACTTTGTGAAAGACACAATCAACATTTTTTTTTAAAAACTTCAAACCAGGTCGTAATGTGGCACTGAAGAATGAAAACACATCGCAGTCAAGTTTTTATGCAGACTGGGCCAATTCCTCAAAGGCAGTTGATGGAAACACCAATGGGAACTTATATTATGGAGATAAAAGTTGCACTCACACAGCTGAAAGACAAAGTTACGCATGGTGGCGTTTGACATTCTCTCAGCCTAAACTGATAAACAGATTTGTCATTTACAACAGAGCTGACGGTAAGTAGGTCGTTTATTTTGAAGTGCATTTTTTCTTTCATTTATTTGTTTCTTTATTTGTTTGCTCTTACCGCAACCTTAAGCTTATTCATCATATTTTAAATAATATTTAAAGAACTAGACAATTAAGTAAAAAGTTCAGCTAGAAGAGATAAAATATAATACACAATAAGGCGAAAGAAGCAGAGAAAGCAGCAACAACAGAAGACACTAAACTCTATATAACATACAAAAAAAAGCTAACGATACTATTACATCCAAAGAAAGACCAATTTTTAGCAAAACTGGCACCCTATTAAAATCAAATAAAGAACACAAGCAAAAATGGGCTGAACACTTCCAAGAAATACGTAACTGACCACACCCAAAAGAATTGATAGATCTTGAAACTGACTTACCAATCACACAACTAAATACGATCAACCTAGATGAAATTACATCGCATGACACTGAAACAGCAGTGAGCCTAACAGCTAATAACCAAGCTGCAGATGAAGATGAAATAACAGCCGAAATGTTAAAACCAAGCTATTAACAATGACAACATGAACCAGCTACAGAGAATATTTAATACAATTTGGAAAGAAAGAAAGGTCCCTTCTAAATGGAGAAAAGGAATCATTGTTAAAATAAAGCTCTCCCTCCCCCACCCCCTCCCTCCGGTAAAAATGGCAACCTTAGCGATTGCAATATCTGGAGAGGAGTAACCTTAATATCAGTTGTGTCAAAAGTATTTTGCAAAGTCATTCTGAATAGAATTAGTGATATAGTGGATACTGCAATGAGAGATGAACAAGCAGGATTTCGAAAAGGGTGAAACTATCTCGACCAGATCTTTATTCTAAGAATAATACTTGAAGAACATATTGAAAAGCAAAAACCATTAATCCTGAACTTCATAAACTTTAAAAAGGCATTTGATAGCACACACAGAGATTCATTGTGGAGAATTTTAAGACTGTATGGAATACCATCTAAAATTGTCGACATCATTAAGGGTCTCGACAACGAATGCATTAATGCAGTCAAGTCAGAAGAAAGAATGAGTGAATGGTTCCAGACTGAAACAGCGTGAAAGAAGGATGTATATTATCTCCCTTGCTTTTTGGAAAATTCCATTGACTTCATAATGAAAAAATGTTGCGCAGATAAAACAGACATTGATAGGGTATTCACAATGTGAATTCGATCCAAGAAAAAACAAATACGCTCTCTTCACTGGCTAGCAAAATACCAGTTGAAATTAACAAGGAAAAAAGCAAAAATAATGAAACTTCCCATTAATCAAGAAGGAAAAATATGCGTAGAAGGAACAGCTGTTGAAGAAATCAACCAATTTGCATACCTCAAAAACTACATAGACCAGGATGGTGATACCAAAAAGGAAGTTAGAATTAGAATTGCAAAGCAACACTGACCTTCAACAATCTAAGAACATGGCACTCAAAAGTTATAAGCACAAAAACCAAGTTAAGCTTATTCAATTCATATGTAATATCCACCCTCATTTATGCACGCGAAAGCTGGAAAACAACTAAAGAAATAGACAACAAATTAGACGCTTTTGAAAACAAATGCCTAAGAAAAATACTCGGTATAAAGTGGAACGAATTCAAGAACAACGCAGAGATAAGGCAGATTAGCGAACAACAACCTGTCTCATGGCTGATAAGAAGAAAAAGAAGATGGACATATGTCGGTTACATGATGAAAAGAAACAATCAGAGAATCCCAAAACAAGCTATCAAGTGGAACACACCAGAACAAATAAAAAAAGTCGACCATGTGATACTCTAAAGAGAACATTGTTAAGAGAGGCCAAAATTAGCAGGCAGAACTTCCCTTTATAAGGTTGAAAAGCTCGCCAAAAAGTAGGAAAACAGCGAACTATCTTGCGAGCCCTGTGTAACGTGTAACAGCACCGGAAGGATGTAAGATGGAAGAAGATAAGTAAAACATTTCATACTACACCAGCTCTCCTACAACTTATAAATATTAACAGTATTTTTTTCATGTTCTTGGTAAGTCTTCATGCTGTATGAATGAAAAAAGAAACTCCCCTGGAGAGGTAGTTAAGAAAAAAAAACACGAAAATGAAATGTTAGTTAAACTGGAAAATTGAAAGTTGAGATGAAAAATCAAGGTCAAATCAGTTTGCAAGATCTTCTGACTGAAAATCTGAAGATGGTTTCTGCCAGGAACGCTAACCACAGTGTTAGCAACTAATAGAACATGATCACTAAAATGAAGGAAAACAGGAAAATTTATTCCTTGTTTAAGATATGAGGATGAGCTAGATTCCATGATTCTTTTTGGCTTATTTTGAAGCTACACAATTCTGTCAAATTTAAGGTTAAAAGTAACAATGAAACACTTTTGAAATGAAAAACACGTATTGAAAATATATAATAATTTTATTTTAATCTTAAAATAATTTTCTTTTACATGTGCCATTACTTTGATGTCTAAAACAAGATTGTTTTGTGTTTTTATTTTCAGCCGTTCAAGAACGTCTTCAAGGGTTTATCCTGACTGCGGTTTCTGCCACAAAGAATATCACATACCAAGACCAAGAAGATAAGCCTCAGAAAGTTTACACGGTGGTGATAGCTGCAACACAAAGCACACCACTATCAGGTGTGATCATAGAAGCAACAAAGTGGACATTGGATGCTGGCTACATTGTAACACTATGTGAGGTGAAAATATATGGAGGTATGCAATTTTTATTGTTTTTATTTTTTTAAAACAAATATATCCTACTACAAGAACTTAATATCGAAGAAGGCTGGCTAGTAAAGAGGATTAAAGAGAGAAAACGTAGATATTTTGGACACTTTAAACGTTATGAGAATTTAGAGAAGACCGTCTTGGAAGGATACATAATGGGAAAAAGAAAAAGAGGAAGACCAAGGCGTAGATGGCTGCAAGATATCGTTGATAATCTGCAGATGGATGCATCAGCAGCAGCAGCCCATCTTGCTTAGAACCGAGAGGCCTACAGGAGTGCTGTTTGGGAGACAAAGTTGTGCAATGGACATGCAATTGACTGATGCAATTTTTAGTGAAATACTGACACACAACATCAAACAATAAGTACCTTAAATCCAGTGAATACAAGAAACTTTAATCAAATTTATGTATTACAGCAGCTGACAGCCTTATAGCTGTAGTGAGCTACACCTTCGAAGTCTAGTCAGATAGCAGGCTACAGCTTAGCAATATTGTAGATAAGCAGGTGTGGGAAGTTTGAATTGTCTCAGAGGTGATAAAGAAAAGACCTTTTGCATTTCTGTATATTTGAACTGAATATTATAATAGAAAGAAGTGCAGTATTGCAGTCTAATCTAAGTGCCATGCCGTGTGGCGTAGGCGATCATTTCTCTCCACAATTCCCTGTCTTTTGCATTGATTATGAGATCTGCCGCTGACTTTCTTCCTAGCCACACTGACAGCTCATCCAGTAGCTTCTCTCTCTGTATTCCTCTGTCTCTTCTTCACTCAATATTTCAATTTGCCACAGTATAATCCAATTTTCCTCTTCTCATGACATGTCCTACAAATCTCGCTTATCTGCCTCTGACCTTTGCTACAATTTGCTTTTTAACTCCAGCCTCTCTTAAGACTTCTTCATTGATTTTCTTGACTGTCCATGGTACCTTCAAAACCCTTCTTATAAACCACATTTCCATGGCCTGCATTTCTCGCTTTACTCTTTTATTCATGGACCATGCTTCACATCCATAAAACAAAATTGGGTCAATGTAAAATGTAAGTACTCGGCATCTTGTTTCCATTGATATGGATCTGTTGCACAAGATGTATCTCATTGTCTGGAATGCTGACTTGGCCTGAGGACGTCTGGTTTTTATTTCATTATGGCATGTCCAATCAGCTGTTATAATCGTTCCTAAGTACCTGAATATCTATCAACATGTTTCAGATTTGTGCCATCGATCGTAATGTTCATTTTGGTAGTATTCGTTTCTTTGAGACAACCATCACTTCAGTCTTCTTTTTGTTCAAGTTAAGACCTTTATTTTTACTTTCACGAATCATGATGTTCAGAAAAACCCTTCACTTTTAACAAACAGAACTGTGTCGCCTGCATATCTTAAGGTGTTATGGTTGTACCCGGCAAGTGATATTCCTGGTATGTTCTCTATATTTCTCATTATGTTTTTGCTGTACAAGGAGAAGAGGTCATGAGATAGAACACATCCTTGTCTCCCTCCCAATTTTATGTCTTCGAATGCTCCTATTTCAAATCAAACCTCATTGCTGCTGATTGGTGCCAATATATGTTTGTGATGAGTTACAGATCTTTCCCATCTATATTGATGTCTTCCAGCATTCTTATAATTTCTGTGTGTCTCACTTAATCAAATGTTTTACAGTAGTGTATGAAGCATAAGTGTAGGCCCGTTTTTACTTCTATTGATCTCTCTGTTAATGTTGTCATTATATATATATATATATATATATATATATATATATATATATATCTGAACCTTAAGTGCTCAGGGCACATGGGGCTTCCGCAAGGGTTTTCCACAAATGCCTGTCCTTCGCCTTTTTTCTGCTCTTGCCCAGGTGAGCCCTCTATTGCTCAACATCCTTTCTGTTGTTCTTCTCCATGGCTCAGTTTCCTGATACGCATTTCTCCTTCTACCTGCATTTGTTTTTTCCCTTGCTTCCGTTTCTGTAGCAGTCTGATAGTTTTTTTTCCCAGATAGGGTTGCTGGCCCTATGCTGAACCCTCCTTAGTTGCCTTTTACGATCATGCGTGGTAGGGTACAGTGGTCCTATTCTTTGCAGATCCCGGGTAATATATATATATATATATATATATATATATATATATATATATATATATATATATATAATGACATTAGTTGTACCTTATACTTCGACGAAGCCACACTGTTCTTCAGTGATTTCTGGTTTTATTTTGCCCCTGACACTTCTCATGACAATACGAAGCAGGATTTTGGTAACATTGCTCATAAGAATAATGGTTCGATGGTCTTCACACTCAACTGCACCTTGTTTCTTTGATAAGGCAATGAAAATTGATTGCAAAAGTTCTGATGGGACATAGTTAATGTTATGTATGGATGTCATTCAGCAGTCTGGTAACTATTTCTAGGCCAAGCTCTCCTAATGTTTTCAATTCTTCCTTGGTGATTTTATCTGGTCTTGTTGCTGTGTTGTTCTTCATGTATTTGATGGCTTCTTCTACTTTTGGTTTTAAAAAGTGAAGCCTTTCATTATTATTTCGTACATCTATTTTGCGTCTAATGTCCTCATAAAAAGTTAGGTAAAGGTAATCCTATCATGCCTTAGAGGCACATAGGCCTGTCTAATGTATTCGCTTCATCTTGCCATTATTTCAGATTTTTTTTTTCCTAATATTTTATATGCAAATTCAGCAAGCACCAAAACCACCAAGGGCGAGTCAACCGAGCCAGGTCATTTTTTTGTTTTTGTTTTTATTTTATTTTTTTTTATTTTTGTTTGTTTTTGTTTGTTTGTTTTTTGTTTGTTTGTTTGTTTTTTTTGGCTTGTTGTTTTTTTTTCAAATCTTTCCAGACAAAAAAAAAAAAACTTTCAAATAAACAATAACGAAGCATGTACAAGTGATGTGAGTTGAGGATGATTGCCCGTGGAATGAAATAATGAGATGGTGGGCTTTACAAACCATGAGGTGATAGCATGGAGTATGATAACGCGAATACTTTGTACATAAAACGTTACAACAAAGGTGTACAGTAATAGTATAACCACACACACACACACACTTCCTCTCACCTACTATCAGGACCCTTTCTCCCTCTCTCTCTCTCTCTCTCTCTCTCTCTCTTCGTTAACTTTCTCTCTAGTGATGTACAGTGTTTGTATTCGGCTAAGGCCTTCTCTTTCACTCATGGGGTGTACACAGAAATAAATATGCGCTCGAGTCACTCGTATTCAGGTCACCGCAGTCGGAGCGCAGTGGAGGGTTATGGTCGGGTAAACAAAGGCACTGTTCAAGAACATGAGTTGGGAATGCCTGCCCGTGAACTGAAATATTGAAAAGGCGGGCTTGAACGAAAACATGTGGTAATCGCATGGTATGTACATCTGAAATTAACATTTCAACACAAAAGGGGGGTGGGGTTGTGGGGGGGGGGTTTGCCAAAAACTAGAAACTGGTTGAAAGCTGTAACAATTTTTGTTTGAAAATGTACAGGAGAAGTTCTTTTGTAAAAATTCTATTTTCATATGTGGCCCTATTCCTACATGACCAAACAACATACCTAAACTCAGCAAGGAGGATGATACACTGCGTATGGCTGTTTGTTTCTGTTCGAGGAATGGTGTTTAACATTATTGCTCTGTTTATGTCTACTTTCTCTGCTGTTCTTGTTGCTATCTCTTGAGTCAAAAATTCTAAGGCTAAAGAAACGGTTCTGCACTGAAAGAAAATGTGTTCTTCTGTTTCTTGTGTGTTTATTCTACATAGTTTACATCTGACCAGTCTGTGGAATCTGCGAGCGATCCCTTGTGTGGTCGGTGTTATGTTGAACAATAGTCTATATGTTATCTCTCGTGCACTTGGCGTGATTCCTTTCTTGTGTAGGTTTTGAAATGATTGTGTGTAGTCGGTGATGAAGTATTTGTATCCTCTCTTTATTCTGCCCAGTAATGGTGGTTCCTGTTTCCTGACCAGATATTTGTATATGCATGATGTTTTCATATGTATTAAACGTTCATTCCCAGTTACACTTTGTATGCATTGTCTGTAGAAGAGCGGTATAGTGCCAAAGTGATGGGGGTGTACATTGTTTAATTTACACAGTTTAAGAAGCCTCAGCCCAACGTAGTAGTGGGCTAGAGTGTGTTTGTGTGGCTGTTGGATGATTTGTCCTATATATTTAATCCTGAGTGCCTGGATCTTTGTTGCTATGTCTTGTAGGGAGATGCCCCCTCTATTTTTGTCTTGCATCAAGGTTTTCTGTTGGATGCTGCGTACTGTGCGTCGGAAAATAAAGTCTCTAATCATTGAATTTATTTCCTTAAGTGACTGTTTAGGCAGGGGGAATATGTTTGCGGTATATATAAGCTGTGGTATGATGCAAGTGTTGACTGCGACACTTCTGCCGAATATGGTGGTGGTTCTGTATTTGTAAATTTCCAGTCTGTTTTTAATTTTTTCAATTATATTTCGCCATCTTGCTTTGATATTATTTGAAGGCGTAGCTGTAAATAAAATTCCGTATATTTTAATGTTGTTGACTTGTATTAACGTGAAAGGGAAGTCTGTTTTGTTGGTCCATTTACCTAAACCCATTATATGTGATTTTTGAATGTTTATTTTAGCCCCGCTGCCCTGTCCGAACTCTGCAAATATGTCTAGAATAAACCTGATAGAGGATATATTGGAGGGAAAGAAGATTGTGTCGTCAGCATAGGCCAACGACTTCCTCTCTCCCATTCCAGGAATAAAGATTCCTTTGACTATTGTCTCTTGCCTGATTCTCTCCAGGAGTGGCTCTAGAGTTAACACATACAACAGGGGTGAGAGTGGGCAGCCCTGACGTACAGATCTGGTTAACCGTATTGGTTCACTGAGGGTATGGTTTATTAAAAGTCTGCTTTCTGGTTTGTTGTATAGAATTTTGATCCAGTCTCTGATGTAGTTCCCAAGATTACATTTGGACAAGGTTTTCTGGAGGAAAGAATGGGAAACTCTGTCGAAAGCCTTCTCCTGGTCCAGCGATAAGATTGCTGACTGGCTATTCTTATCGTGAGAGTACTGGATAACATCTCTTAGGAAATGTAAAAAGTAAAAAAAAGGGTGTCTGAGTGGCGGAAATGTAGATGCGTATTTATGTTTCTGTCGATGACACTGCATTGCTGGTCCTCATGTATAAGTGTGTGCATGACGGGTTTGAGTTTCATAGTTAGGGATTTTGCTAGGATTTTGTAGTCTACGTTGAGTAATGAGATAGGTCTGTAATTCTTTACTTGAGTTGTGTCTGCGTTGCTTTTCTTAATGAGTGTTATGTATGACTGATTGAGACTGTTGGGTAATTCTTTTCTGTCGAAGGCTTCAATAAACACCTTGTGTAGGACAGGTCCTAGAATGTGGAAGAATTTCTGATAAAACTCGGCAGTGAGGCCATCCGGTCCTGGAGATTTGTTCTTTTGGAATGTGTCAAGAGCATTTTGTAGGTTTCCTAGCGTGAGTGGGATGTCTAATGTTTGTTTGTCTTCTTCAGAAATCTGTTTGGCGTAGTTCAAGAATTTGTTTTGTATGTCTTCTGATTGAACTTTGTCCTCAGAGTATAAATGTATATAAAAATCTTGAAAGGTTTGGCTTATTCCGATAGTGTCTGTCTGTTCCTGTCCATTTATGTCTATTATTTTGCGTATTTGTCTGCTTCTTTGCACATTTTGTTCTGTTCCTAGATATTTTTTACTTGGTATTTCTTGTACGGCAGAGGCAAGTTTTGTTCTGATGAAAGCACCCTGGTAGCTGTGTTGATAGTATTTCTCTGCTTCTTCCTCTAGCACGTGTATGCGAGGACTACTGGGATCTATCTGCTTGGTTAGTTTAATAGCATTTTCCAACATTTGTTGTTGCTGTCGTCTGTATCTGTGTATTTTTGTCGCCAAGACCTGTGTTCTCTCTCTGATAGTGTTCTTTAATACATCCCAGTATTCTATGAGGTTGGATTCAGGTAAGTCTTGAGTGTACGCGTGTAATAGTTCCGTTATGTTATCTACATAATCTCCATTATCCAGCAAACTGTTATTAAACTTCCAGTGTGGGGAGCGTTTGTTTTTGAGTTGTGCCAAGGTTGCGTTTAATGTGACCATGACCGCTTTATGATCTGTGTAATTTAAGGTTGTGTCTATGTGTTTGATGTCATTTATTAGAAGACCCTCTGGGACATATATTCTGTCTATTCGGGCTGATCGTCCCATGTTTATGTTAATTGTGTCAGTGTGTGTAGTTTCCCTACCATGTGGGTTCATCTTTCTGTATGTGTCTACGAGCCCGTGTTCGTCTATGATGTTGTGTAGTATGTCTATTTGTTCGAGTTCACGGCGTACATCAATTGTTCCTCTCGACAGATCAAGATCGTGCATGACACAATTAAAGTCTCCTGCTATGATAATGTTTTGCCCCCTGTGGAATGATGTTAGCATCTGTGAGAGCTTGTCATAGAAGTTAATTTGCTGGTCTCTCACAGCTGGTGCATATACATTGACTAATATGTATTTGTTGTGGTTTGAACTTGTGTGTTTTATTTCCACTATTGCTATTCTACCTTCGCTGTCTCTGTTGTGTCCTACAATTTGCCAGTCTTCTGATACTTGTAGTATTGCTGCTCCTGTGTGTCTATTCCCTAAGCTGAAACATGAATGTCTGAGTCCTAAGAGTTGTGTGATGTTGTTGGCGCGTGTTTCCGTGGTGATGTGTGTTTCTTGGATAAAGATGAAGTCTGGCTTGTGTTTGTGTACTAGGTGCACTACTTGACTGAGTTTACTTCTCAGTCCCCTAATGTTAACACTTAAAATAGAAAGTTTATCAGCCATATTTGAAAACAGAAAAACACAAATGAAAAATGTAAATTAGAAATGACTATGAAGACATAAAAAAAATAAACTAACAGAAAGAAAAAAACCAAATAGAAGTAGGTTGTTACCTTTGCTCCGGTACATCCAATAGTTGAGAAAAGCACGACACAAATAAATGAAATATTCCAATATTGAGAAATGAAAAATACAAAAATGCGTCCTATACAAAGTCCCATTGACACGGTCATCCGTTCGTTTATCTTGGTACTGTGGAACCAAACACTCCAGAAAGGCACAATCAAGTACTGTTCCTAATTCTAGAAAATGCAACACAATAATCCGTCTGGTCGACACAGTCATATTATCCTCATACTTCCTCATCAATAGTTAACGGAGGATCATCATCGTCAGATTGTTCTCCCGTCAGCTGGGCCCAAGATAGAGGTTCCTCGGCTGGCGGTGAGTCCATGTCCTCCTCTGCAAAGGGGACATTAAACGCTTCCTCTGCTGGAATTGGTGTGTCCATGACCCTCTCTGGAAGAGGGACCTTTTGCGTTTCTGCTGTTGGCAGAAGCTGACCCCTGGCCTCTGCAGTTCTGCCAGTGGGCACCCGTTTCCTTGGGGTGCAAGGAGATTCACTGGAGGTCGGCGACACTGCGGCGGATATCAGGTGGCGCCTCTTTTTCCTGTTTTCCACCAGCTAAAACCCATCATCATCAATGGGCTCTGGTGCTGGCTCCTGGTTGCCGGTGGTCTGGTTCTGAATGTCCGCGGCGGTTGTCGCGGACCGCTCCTCGACTCTCTTGGGCGCAGAGACCTGCTGTTGCACGTTCTCTCTATGGGCCGGCTTTGCCTTCCTGGGGCATTGGTTTGCCCGATGAGCATCGCTGCTACAAATCGGGCATGGTGTATTCCTGCCCTGCAGGGTGATTGCAAACCTGTGCCCTTTTTCCCCTCCGGATTGAGATAAGGACGTGTAATGTTGGACATCTTGTTTCGGCCTGCACCGAAACGCCCACTTGTCGTTGGCCTTCTCAACACGGCATACCTCGGCCTCCTCGTCACCGGTCAGAAATGTGACAAGGCGCTTGACCATTTCCGCCTTCACTGCTATGGGCATCCAATGCAGGGTTCCTTTAACCCGTTCCTTGTCCAAATGTTCAAAGTGAATCGTTAGTTTGGACTGTTCCAGATGCAAGGTCTTCCCATGCAGCGAGGCATAGTGAGTAATGTGGGTGGCTTGACGTAGAGTGACATACCACTTGGTGCGGTCCTCATAACGGCCGAGAGTTGCCACTCCATTGAGCCCCAGACCCACAGGTCCAGCCAGAATGCTGTGCATGAATGCATAAGACAGACGTGTGGCATTCTGCCCACTCACTGTACATACCAGAGTCCCAGGGAGCTCTTCTTGACCACCCTCCATATCCGTCTCTGGGTTATAGAAGAAGATTGGAGTATCCATGACAGAAAAAACACCAAGTACACAATATCCAGGAATATCACACAAAGGCGGGTCCGAGACCCTTACCGCCTTTTTTTTTTTTTGTAATATTTTATATGCAAATTCAGCAAGCACCAAAACCACCAAGGGCGAGTCAACCGAGCCAGGTCATTTTTATTTTTCTTCTTTTTTTGTTTTATTTTTGTTTTTTTTTTGTTTGTTTTTTTTGTTTGTTTTTTGTTTGTTTTTTTTTTTTTTTGTTTTGTTTTGTTTTTTTGGGTTTTTTTTCTCCTTTTTTTCCAAATCTTTCCAGACAAAAAAAAAACAAAAAACTTTCAAATAAACAATAACGAAGCATGTACATGTGACGTGAGTTGAGGATGATTGCCCGTGGAATGAAATAATGAGATGGTGGGCTTTACAAACCATGAGGTGACAGCATGGAGTATGATAACGCGAATACTTTGCACATAAAACGTTACAACAAAGGTGTATAGTAATAGTATAACCACACACACACATACACACTTCCTCTCACCTACTATCAGGACCCTTTCTCCCTCTCTCTCACTCTCTTCGTTAACTTTCTCTCTAGTGATGTACAGTGCTTGTATTCGGCTAAAGCCTTCTCTTTCACTCACGGGGTGTACACAGAAATAAAAATGCGCTCGAGTCACTCGTATTCGGGTCACCGCAGTGGAGGGTTATGGTCGGGTAAACAAAGGCACTGTTGAAGAACATGAGTTAGGAATGCCTGCCCGTGGACTGAAATATTGAAAAGGCGGGCTTGAACGAAAACATGTGGTAATCGCATGGTATGTACATCTGAAGTTAACATTTAAAAACAAAGGGGGGTGGGGTTGTGGGGGGGGGGGGGTTGCCAAAAAACTAGAAACTGGTTGAAAGCTGTAACAATTTTTGTTTGAAAAAGTACAGGAGAAGTTCTTTTGTAAAAATTCTATTTTCATATGTGGCCCTATTCCTACATGACCAAACAACATACCTAAACTCAGCAAGGAGGATGATACACTGTCTATGGCTGTTTGTTTCTGTTCGAGGAATGGTGTTTAACATTATTGCTCTGTATATGTCTACTTTCTCTGCTGTTCTTGTTGCTATCTCTTGAGTCAAAAATTCTAAGGCTAAAGAAACGGTTCTGCACTGAAAGAAAATGTGTTCTTCCGTTTCTTGTGTGTTCATTCTACATAGTTTACATCTGATCAGTCTGTGGAATCTGTGGGCGATCCCTTGTGTGGTCGGTGTCATGTTGAACAATAGTCTGTATGTTATCTCTCGTGCACTTGGCGTGATTCCTTTCTTGTGTAGGTTTTGAAATGATTGTGTGTAGTCGGTGATGAAGTATTTGTATCCTCTCTTTATTCTGCACTGTAATGGTGGCTCCTGTTTCCTGACCAGATATTTGTATATGCATGATTTTTTTATGCGTATTAAACGTTCATTCCCAGTTACACTTTGTATGCATTGTCTGTAGAAGAGCGGTATAGTGCCAAAGTGATGGGGGTGTATATTGTTTAATTTACACAGTTTAAGAAGCCTCAGCCCAACGTAGTAGTGGCTAGAGTATGTTTGTGTGGCTGTTGGATGATTTGTCCTATATATTTAATCCTGAGTGCCTGGATCTTTGTTGCTATGTCTTGTAGGGAGATGCCCCCTCTATTTTTGTCTTGCATCAAGGTTTTCTGTTGGATGCTGTGTACTGTGCGTCGGAAAATAAAGTCTCTAATCATTGAATTTATTTCCTTAAGTGACTGTTTAGGCAGGGGGAATATGTTTGCGGTATATATAAGCTGTGGTATGATGCAAGTGTTGACTGCGACACTTCTGCCGAATATGGTGGTGGTTCTGTATTTGTAAATTTCCAGTCTGTTTTTAATTTTTTCAATTATATTTCGCCATCTTGCTTTGATGTTATTTGAAGGCGTAGCTGTAAATAAAATTCCGTATATTTTAATGTTGTTGACTTGTATTAATGTGAAAGGGAAGTCTGTTTTGTTGGTCCATTTACCTAAACCCATTATATGTGATTTTTGAATGTTTATTTTAGCCCCGCTGCCCTGTCCGAACTCTGCAAATATGTCTAGAATAAACCTGATAGAGGATATATTGGAGGGAAAGAAGATTGTGTCGTCAGCATAGGCCAACGACTTCCTCTCTCCCATTCCAGGAATAAAGATTCCTTTGACTATTGTCTCTTGCCTGATTCTCTCCAGGAGTGGCTCTAGAGTTAACACATACAACAGGGGTGAGAGTGGGCAGCCCTGACGTACAGATCTGGTTAACCGTATTGGTTCACTGAGGGTATGGTTTATTAAAAGTCTGCTTTCTGGTTTGTTGTATAGAATTTTGATCCAGTCTCTGATGTAGTTCCCAAGATTACATTTGGACAAGGTTTTCTGGAGGAAAGAATGGGAAACTCTGTCGAAAGCCTTCTCCTGGTCCAGCGATAAGATTGCTGACTGGCTATTCTTATCGTGAGAGTATTGGATAACATCTCTTAGGAAATGTAGATGCGTATTTATGTTTCTGTCGGTGACACTGCATTGCTGGTCCTCATGTATAAGTGTGTGCATGACGGGTTTGAGTTTCATAGTTAGGGATTTTGCTAGAACTTTGTAGTCTACGTTGAGTAACGAGATAGGTCTGTAATTTTTAACTTGAGTTGTGTCTGCGTTGCTTTTCTTAATGAGTGTTATGTATGACTGATTGAGACTGTTGGGTAATTCTTTTCTGTCGAAGGCTTCAATAAACACCTTGTGTAGGACAGGTCCTAAAATGTGGAAGAATTTCTGATAAAACTCGGCAGTGAGGCCATCCGGTCCTGGAGATTTGTTCTTTTGGAATGTGTCAAGCGCATTTTGTAGGTTTCCTAGCGTGAGTGGGATGTCTAATGTTTGTTTGTCTTCTTCAGAAATCTGTTTGGCGTAGTTCAAGAATTTGTTTTGTATGTCTTCTGATTGACCTTTGTCCTCAGAGTATAAATGTATATAAAAATCTTGAAAGGTTTGGCTTATTCCGGTAGTGCCTGTCTGTTCCTGTCCATTTATGTCTATTATTTTGCGTATTTGTCTGCTTCTTTGCACATTTTGTTCTGTTCCTAGATATTTTTTACTTGGTATTTCTTGTACGGCCGAGGCAAGTTTTGTTCTGATGAAAGCACCCTGGTAGCTGTGTTGATAGTATTTCTCTGCTTCTTCCTCTAGCACGTGTATGCGAGGACTACTGGGATCTATCTGCTTGGTTAGTTTAATAGCATTTTCCAACATTTGTTGTTGCTGTCGTCTGTATCTGTGTATTTTTGTCGCCAAGACCTGTGTTCTCTCTCTGATAGTGTTCTTTAATACATCCCAGTATTCTATGAGGTTGGATTCAGGTAAGTCTTGAGTGTACGCGTGTAATAGTTCCGTTATGTTATCTACATAATCTCCATTATCCAGCAAACTGTTATTAAACTTCCAGTGTGGGGAGCGTTTGTTTTTGAGTTGTGCCAAGGTTGCGTTTAATGTGACCATGACCGCTTTATGATCTGTGTAATTTAAGGTTGTGTCTATGTGTTTGATGTCATTTATTAGAAGACCCTCTGGGACATATATTCTGTCTATTCGGGCTGATCGTCCCATGGTTATGTTAATTGTGTCAGTGTGTGTAGTTTCCTTACCATGTGGGTTCATCTTTCTGTATGTGTCTACGAGCCCGTGTTCGTCTATGATGTTGTGTAGTATGTCTATTTGTTCGAGTTCACGGCGTACGTTAATTGTTCCTCTCGACAGATCAAGATCGTGCATGACACAATTAAAGTCTCCTGCTATGATAATGTTTTGCCCCCTGTGGAATGATGTTAGCATCTGTGAGAGCTTGTCATAGAAGTTAATTTGCTGGTCTCTCACAGCTGGTGCATATACATTGACTAATGTGTATTTGTTGTGGTTTGAACTTGTGTGTTTTTTTTCCACTATTGCTATTCTACCTTCGCTGTCTCTGTTGTGTCCTACAATTTGCCAGTCTTCTGATACTTGTAGTATTGCTGCTCCTGTGTGTCTATTCCCTAAGCTGAAACATGAATGTCTGAGTCCTAAGAGTTGTGTGATGTTGTTGGCGCGTGTTTCCGTGGTGATGTGTGTTTCTTGGATAAAGATGAAGTCTGGCTTGTGTTTGTGTACTAGGTGCACTACTTGACTGAGTTTACTTCTCAGTCCCCTAATGTTAACACTTAAAATAGAAAGTTTATCAGCCATATTTGAAAACAGAAAAACACAAATGAAAAATGTAAATTAGAAATGACTATGAAGACAAAAAATAAACTAACAGAAAGAAAAAACCAAATAGAAGTAGGTTGTTACCTTGCTCCTGTACATCCAATGGTTGAGAAAAGCACGACACAAATAAATGAAATATTCCAATATTGAGAAATGAAAAATACAAAAAAAAAAAAAACGTCCTATACAAGGTCCCGTTGACACGGTCATCCGTTCGTTTATCATGTTAACGTGGAACCAAACACTCCAGAAAGGCACAGTCAAGTACTGTTTCTAATTCTAGAAAATCCAACACAATAATCCGTCTGGTCGACACAGTTATATTGTCCTCATACTTCCTCATCAATGGTTAACGGAGGATCATCATCGTCAGATTGTTCTCCCGTCAGCTGGGCCCAAGATAGAGGTTCCTCGGCTAGCGGCGAGTCCATGTCCTCCTCTGCAGGGGGGACATTAACTGCTTCCTCTGCTGGAATTGGTGTGTCCTTTTGCGTTTCTGCTGTTGGCAGAACTGACCCCTGGCCTCTGCAGTTCTGCCAGTGGGCACCCGTTTCCTTGGGGTGCAAGGAGATTCACTGGAGGTCGGCGACACTGCGGCGGATATCAGGTGGCGCCTCTTTTTCCTGTTTTCCACCAGCTAAACCCATCATCATCAATGGGCTCTGGTGCTGGCTCCTGGTTGCCGGTGGTCTGGTTCTGAATGTCCGCGGCGGTTGTGGCGGACCGCTCCTCGACCCTCTTGGGCGCAGAGACCTGCTGTTGCACGTTTTCTCTATGGGCCGGCTTTGCCTTCCTGGGGCATTGGTTTGCCCGATGAGCATCGCTGCTACAAATCGGGCATGGTGTATTCCTGCCCTGCAGGGTGATTGCAATCCTGTGCCCTTTTACACTTCCGGATTGAGATAAGGACTGTAATGTGGGACATCTTGTTTCGGCCTGCACCGAAACGCCCACGTGTCGTTGGCCTTCTCAACACGGGATACCTCGGCCTCCTCGTCACCGGTCAGAAATGTGACAAGGCGCTTGACCATTTCCGCCTTCACTGCTATGGGCATCCAATGCAGGGTTCCTTTAACCCGTTCCTTGTCCAAATGTTCAAAGTGAATCGTTAGTTTGGACTGTTCCAGGTGCAAGGTCTTCCCATGCAACGAGGCATAGTGAGTAATGTGGGTGGCTTGACGTAGAGTGACATACTACTTGGTGCGGTCCTCATAACGGCCGAGAGTTGCCACTCCATTGAGCCCCAGACCCACAGGTCCAGCCAGAATGCTATGCATGAATGCATATGACACACGTGAGGCATTCTGCCCACTCACTGTACATACCAGAGTCCCAGGGAGTTCTTCTGACCACCCTCCATATCCGTCTCTGGGTTATAGAAGAAGATTGGAGTATCCATAACAGAAAAAAAACTCCAAGTACACAAAATCCAGGAATATCACACAAAGGCGGATCAGAGATGACCCTTACCGCCTTTACCTCTTCCTGACATGTTAGCAAAATTGTGAGCAAAATTACTAGCAAAAGTATTAGTATTAGCAGAAGTAAGTACCATTATTTCAGATATGTCCATTACTGTATGCTCCTACTTTTTTTTTTTGTGTTTTTTTTTTGTAATATTTTATATGCAAATTCAGCAAGCACCAAAACCACCAAGGGCGAGTCAACCGAGCCAGGTCATTTTTATTTTTCTTCTTTTTTGTGTTTTATATTTTTTTTGTTTTGTTTTATTTTTTGTTTTATATATATATATATTTTTTTTTTTCATTTTTAAAAAAAAATTTTTTTTTCGTTATTTTTTTTGTTTTTTTGTTTTTTTGTTTTTTTTTTCCTTTTTTTCCAAATCTTTCAAAAAAAAACAAACTTTCAAATAAACAATAACGAAGCATGTACATGTGACGTGAGTTGAGGATGATTGCCCGTGGAATGAAATAATGAGATGGTGGGCTTTACAAACCGTGAGGTGACAGCATGGAGTATGATAACGCGAATGCTTTGTACATAAAACGTTACAACAAAGGTGTATAGTAATAGTATAACCACACACACACATCCTCTCACCTACTATCAGGACCCTTTCTCACTCTCTCTCACTCTCTTCGTTAACTTTCTCTCTAGTGATGGACAGTGCTTGTATTCGGCTAAAGCCTTCTCTTTCACCCACGGGGTGTACACAGAAATAAATATGCGCTCGAGTCACTCGTATTGGGGTCACCGCAGTGGAGGGTTATGGTCGGGTTAACAAAGGCACTGTTGAAGAACATGAGTTAGGAATGCCTGCCCGTGGACTGAAATATTGAAAAGGCGGGCTTGAACGAAAACATGTGGTAATCGTATGGTATGTACATCTGAAGTTAACATTTAAACGCAAAAGTGGGGTTGTGGGGGGGGGGGGGGGGGTGCAAAAAAAAAACAAACTAGAAACTGGTTGAAAGCTGTAACAATTTTTGTTTGAAAATGTACAGGAGAAGTTCTTTTGTAAAAATTCTATTTTCAAATGTGGCCCTATTCCTACATGACCAAACAACATACCTAAACTCAGCTAGGAGGATGATACACTGCGTATGGCTGTTTGTTTCTGTTCGAGGAATGGTGTTTAACATTATTGCTCTGTATATGTCTACTTTCTCTGCTGTTCTTGTTGCTATCTCTTGAGTCAAAAATTCTAAGGCTAAAGAAACGGTTCTGCACTGAAAGAAAATGTGTTCTTCCGTTTCTTGTGTGTTCATTCTACATAGTTTACATCTGATCAGTCTGTGGAATCTGTGGGCGATCCCTTGTGTGGTCGGTGTCATGTTGAACAATAGTCTGTATGTTATCTCTCGTGCACTTGGCGTGATTCCTTTCTTGTGTAGGTTTTGAAATGATTGTGTGTAGTCGGTGATGAAGTATTTGTATCCTCTCTTTATTCTGCACTGTAATGGTGGCTCCTGTTTCCTGACCAGATATTTGTATATGCATGATGTTTTCATGCGTATTAAACGTTCATTCCCAGTTACACTTTGTATGCATTGTCTGTAGAAGAGCGGTATAGTGCCAAAGTGATGGGGGTGTATATTGTTTAGTTTACACAGTTTAAGAAGCCTCAGCCCAACGTAGTAGTGAGCTAGAGTATGTTTGTGTGGCTGTTGGATGATTTGTCCTATATATTTAATCCTGAGTGCCTGGATCTTTGTTGCTATGTCTTGTAGGGAGATGCCCCCTCTATTTTTGTCTTGCATCAAGGTTTTCTGTTGGATGCTGCGTACTGTGCGTCGGAAAATAAAGTCTCTAATCATTGAATTTATTTCCTTAAGTGACTGTTTAGGCAGGGGGAATATGTTTGCGGTATATATAAGCTGTGGTATGATGCAAGTGTTGACTGCGACACTTCTGCCGAATATGGTGGTGGTTCTGTATTTGTAAATTTCCAGTCTGTTTTTAATTTTTTCAATTATATTTCGCCATCTTGCTTTGATGTTATTGAAGGCGTAGCTGTAAATAAAATTCCGTATATTTTAATGTTGTTGACTTGTATTAATGTGAAAGGGAAGTCTGTTTTGTTGGTCCATTTACCTAAACCCATTATATGTGATTTTTGAATGTTTATTTTAGCCCCGCTGCCCTGTCCGAACTCTGCAAATATGTCTAGAATAAACCTGATAGAGGATATATTGGAGGGAAAGAAGATTGTGTCGTCAGCATAGGCCAACGACTTCCTCTCTCCCATTCCAGGAATAAAGATTCCTTTGACTATTGTCTCTTGCCTGATTCTCTCCAGGAGTGGCTCTAGAGTTAACACATACAACAGGGGTGAGAGTGGGCAGCCCTGACGTACAGATCTGGTTAACCGTATTGGTTCACTGAGGGTATGGTTATTAAAAGTCTGCTTTCTGGTTTGTTGTATAGAATTTGTATCCAGTCTCTGATGTAGTTCCCAAGATTACATTTGGACAAGGTTTTCTGGAGGAAAGAATGGGAAACTCTGTCGAAAGCCTTCTCCTGGTCAAGCGATAAGATTGCTGACTGGCTATTCTTATCGTGAGAGTATTGGATAACATCTCTTAGGAAATGTAGATGCGTATTTATGTTTCTGTCGGTGACACTGCATTGCTGGTCCTCATGTATAAGTGTGTGCATGACGGGTTTGAGTTTCATAGTTAGGGACTTTGCTAGAATTTTGTAGTCTACGTTGAGTAACGAGATAGGTCTGTAATTTTTAACTTGAGTTGTGTCTGCGTTGCTTTTCTTAATGAGTGTTATGTATGACTGATTGAGACTGTTGGGTAATTCTTTTCTGTCGAAGGCTTCAATAAACACCTTGTGTAGGACAGGTCCTAAAATGTGGAAGAATTTCTGATAAAACTCGGCAGTGAGGCCATCCGGTCCTGGAGATTTGTTCTTTTGGAATGTGTCAAGCGCATTTTGTAGGTTTCCTAGCGTGAGTGGGATGTCTAATGTTTGTTTGTCTTCTTCAGAAATCTGTTTGGCGTAGCTCAAGAATTTGTTTTGTATGTCTTCTGATTGACCTTTGTCCTCAGAGTATAAATGTATATAAAAATCTTGAAAGGTTTGGCTTATTCCGGTAGTGCCTGTCTGTTCCTGTCCATTTATGTCTATTATTTTGCGTATTTGTCTGCTTCTTTGCACATTTTGTTCTGTTCCTAGATATTTTTTACTTGGTATTTCTTGTACGGCCGAGGCAAGTTTTGTTCTGATGAAAGCACCCTGGTAGCTGTGTTGATAGTATTTCTCTGCTTCTTCCTCTAGCACGTGTATGCGAGGACTACTGGGATCTATCTGCTTGGTTAGTTTAATAGCATTTTCCAACATTTGTTGTTGCTGTCGTCTGTATCTGTGTATTTTTGTCGCCAAGACCTGTGTTCTCTCTCTGATAGTGTTCTTTAATACATCCCAGTATTCTATGAGGTTGGATTCAGGTAAGTCTTGAGTGTACGCGTGTAATAGTTCCGTTATGTTATCTACATAATCTCCATTATCCAGCAAACTGTTATTAAACTTCCAGTGTGGGGAGCGTTTGTTTTTGAGTTGTGCCAAGGTTGCGTTTAATGTGACCATGACCGCTTTATGATCTGTGTAATTTAAGGTTGTGTCTATGTGTTTGATGTCATTTATTAGAAGACCCTCTGGGACATATATTCTGTCTATTCGGGCTGATCGTCCCATGGTTATGTTAATTGTGTCAGTGTGTGTAGTTTCCTTACCATGTGGGTTCATCTTTCTGTATGTGTCTACGAGCCCGTGTTCGTCTATGATGTTGTGTAGTATGTCTATTTGTTCGAGTTCACGGCGTACGTTAATTGTTCCTCTCGACAGATCAAGATCGTGCATGACACAATTAAAGTCTCCTGCTATGATAATGTTTTGCCCCCTGTGGAATGATGTTAGCATCTGTGAGAGCTTGTCATAGAAGTTAATTTGCTGGTCTCTCACAGCTGGTGCATATACATTGACTAATGTGTATTTGTTGTGGTTTGAACTTGTGTGTTTTATTTCCACTATTGCTATTCTACCTTCGCTGTCTCTGTTGTGTCCTACAATTTGCCAGTCTTCTGATACTTGTAGTATTGTTGCTCCTGTGTGTCTATTCCCTAAGCTGAAACATGAATGTCTGAGTCCTAAGAGTTGTGTGATGTTGTTGGCGCGTGTTTCCGTGGTGATGTGTGTTTCTTGGATAAAGATGAAGTCTGGCTTGTGTTTGTGTACTAGGTGCACTACTTGACTGAGTTTACTTCTCAGTCCCCTAATGTTAACACTTAAAATAGAAAGTTTATCAGCCATATTTGAAAACAGAAAAACACAAATGAAAAATGTAAATTAGAAATGACTATGAAGACATAAAAAATAAACTAACAGAAAGAAAAAACCAAATAGAAGTAGGTTGTTACCTTGCTCCTGTACATCCAATGGTTGAGAAAAGCACGACACAAATAAATGAAATATTCCAATATTGAGAAATGAAAAATACAAAAAAAAAACGTCCTATACAAGGTCCCGTTGACACGGTCATCCGTTCGTTTATCATGTTAACGTGGAACCAAACACTCCAGAAAGGCACAGTCAAGTACTGTTTCTAATTCTAGAAAATCCAACACAATAATCCGTCTGGTCGACACAGTTATATTGTCCTCATACTTCCTCATCAATGGTTAACGGAGGATCATCATCGTCAGATTGTTCTCCCGTCAGCTGGGCCCAAGATAGAGGTTCCTCGGCTAGCGGCGAGTCCATGTCCTCCTCTGCAGGGGGGACATTAACTGCTTCCTCTGCTGGAATTGGTGTGTCCTTTTGCGTTTCTGCTGTTGGCAGAAACTGACCCCTGGCCTCTGCAGTTCTGCCAGTGGGCACCCGTTTCCTTGGGGTGCAAGGAGATTCACTGGAGGTCGGCGACACTGCGGCGGATATCAGGTGGCGCCTCTTTTTCCTGTTTTCCACCAGCTAAAACCCATCATCATCAATGGGCTCTGGTGCTGGCTCCTGGTTGCCGGTGGTCTGGTTCTGAATGTCCGCGGCGGTTGTGGCGGACCGCTCCTCGACCCTCTTGGGCGCAGAGACCTGCTGTTGCACGTTTTCTCTATGGGCCGGCTTTGCCTTCCTGGGGCATTGGTTTGCCCGATGAGCATCGCTGCTACAAATCGGGCATGGTGTATTCCTGCCCTGCAGGGTGATTGCAATCCTGTGCCCTTTTACACTTCCGGATTGAGATAAGGACGTGTAATGTGGGACATCTTGTTTCGGCCTGCACCGAAACGCCCACGTGTCGTTGGCCTTCTCAACACGGGATACCTCGGCCTCCTCGTCACCGGTCAGAAATGTGACAAGGCGCTTGACCATTTCCGCCTTCACTGCTATGGGCATCCAATGCAGGGTTCCTTTAACCCGTTCCTTGTCCAAATGTTCAAAGTGAATCGTTAGTTTGGACTGTTCCAGGTGCAAGGTCTTCCCATGCAACGAGGCATAGTGAGTAATGTGGGTGGCTTGACGTAGAGTGACATACTACTTGGTGCGGTCCTCATAACGGCCGAGAGTTGCCACTCCATTGAGCCCCAGACCCACAGGTCCAGCCAGAATGCTATGCATGAATGCATATGACACACGTGAGGCATTCTGCCCACTCACTGTACATACCAGAGTCCCAGGGAGTTCTTCTTGACCACCCTCCATATCCGTCTCTGGGTTATAGAAGAAGATTGGAGTATCCATAACAGAAAAAAAACTCCAAGTACACAAAATCCAGGAATATCACACAAAGGCGGATCAGAGATGACCCTTACCGCCTTTACCTCTTCCTGACATGTTAGCAAAATTGTGAGCAAAATTACTAGCAAAAGTATTAGTATTAGCAGAAGTAAGTACCATTATTTCAGATATGTCCATTACTGTATGCTCCTACTTTGATTTCAGGCAATCAGTCTCGTAGTATGTCATTTTATTTGTTAACTCCTTTATTTGTTTGTACATATCTCTTGTGTTTCAATGATGGTGTGTCTCTATTTCACTATATGTTATATTTAACCACACCTCTTTAGCTTTATTGCATTTGCGTCTTATTTATGGCACATGTGATTGTCCCTACTGGACAAAGTCGTTCCCCATTAACGTGGTTATAATGCAAAGAATTGTGGATTGTCATGATTGTTTTTGGGAATGTACAGTGTTGGTTTCCCTTGCCTTCCATCGTTTTGTTTATGGTTTACTCCACTAGCCTTTGACTCTGGCTAGAGCCTACCCTACAAGGCAGCAGGGGGTTTGAAATCAGAGTTTTTCTTCTCCTAGACCAGTCAAGACTAACGAGTCTCATCTACCCGAGGCGTCTGGTTTTCAGGCGCCAGATACTCACCTTTCGCCCCTTATCTTGTTAGTTTAAACAGTTCTGCCACGAGAAGGCAAGGAGCTGGACTTGGTCTGTCAGAGGCTGTTTGAGACGCACGCCTTGGAGACAAGACATTTAATTGAAGTGGAGAGCTTATCCTCCACCCCACCTCCGGGTATTACAGTCCTTAGAAATAGATTTGCAGTACCTAATCTTTAATACTAAAATATCGAGAATTTTACATTTCATCAGAGGTAACACAAATACATTTTGGATATCAGCATCTCAGCATTTTGGTCTCTCAATGCAAACTCTGTGCCTGGATTTTGGAGGCTAGAGCATTGATGTTCACATCACGAATAGTCACTGAGAGTGTTTAGCACAGATAAAGTGATTACCTCTTAGTCTTAAACAAAACTTTGATTAGATTAAATTCATCCTCAAAAACGTCTGTTCACAAGTACAGGTACTCCAAAGGACTCCACTTATGCTAGTAACAATTCTCTTTAATTTAGGGAATGATGAAATTGAAAGGCATGAGTAAAAGTTTACCAGATCACTACCATGAAATGCACCGTTTAGAACATCATTCGGAAATTTCCTAATTCCAGCCGATACATTTCTGATGTTTCATCTACTTCAACCTCAAAAAAGTTTTGAAACAAATGGATGAGCTTATGAAAATCCCTAAACCAACACTTTTGGAGTTTAGTCTGTAACACTTTCAAGACTTATGAGGAAAGGATATGCAGCTTTCTTCCTTTGAAAGATGCTTCCAACATGGGAAATGGTACAGATCTACTTCATCTACATTTCTGAGTAAAATTTTGAGTTTCACTATAAAGAATTCAGGCACAAGTGTTCGCTTTGTCTTGCAATCTAATGTTTAGTTCACTGAGAAGCTGAGATATATCAGTCAGGAATGCCAGGTTCCATATCCAGTCAGGATAAGATAACTTCTCTTGCTACTCTCCCATCTCTGGTAGGAAGAAGTTGATCTCACTGTGAAGCGCAAAGATAGGACCTTTTGCTTACTAAGCCACCTGATGTCTGTGTGCGATACAAAACATAATAAAGGTAGATAGAGGTGTATGGTGTAGTTTTACAAAGTGGCAGAGGGAGTGAGTAAAGGGGAAAAAAAACTAATAGAAAGTATCAGAATGTATAAATGAAAAACATACAACATCCGATATTTCGGCGTGAGGCTTTTTCGAGGATTACATGCACAAACGATACAAAAATATATAACTAAACGAAGAACTTATCTTAATATGGCCTCCTCCAGAACTGGGAAACAGAGAAATGCGTGTCAAATAGAAGATGCATAGAGACCACGCGGGGCCACACAAAGGGTAAGCCGATAGAGCCAATCGTAAAGAAAAGGTGGAGAGAGAGGAGGAAAACAGGTGGCTGAAAGGGTGGGGGGCAATAGAAACATGATAGCCGCTAGAAGAGAAGGTGTTGGGGGTGGGGTGGTGGAAATTGGAAGCGAAGAGATAATGAATGAAGAACCTGCAGGGAGAAAATGTGAAACTAGTGAATAAGACAAGACCCTATAAACACCAATATGTTGCCAGAGAAGAAAAGAGGGTGGCAATAGGGAGGGGTAGCTAGGAGAAAGAGAGTAAAAAAAAGAGGGGGGGGGTGATGGAAAATTAAAGAAGTTACAGAAAGCTGAAGACATTGTTAATTCCAGCTGGGTGGAGACAGCCAGCCTTGAAAATAAGGCGCTGTTCTAGGACCCTCCGAAATCGTAAATCAGCAGAGCAAGAGCGGATCGCACTAACAGAAATGTCTTGATTTACTCTGTGGTTGATAAAGCAAAAATGTTTAGCCACAGGTGTCCAGGCCCTCTTAGAAATATCATTAAGATGTTGGCGAAAACGATCTCTTAAGCGTAAACCGGTCTCCCCTATGTACTTCATACCACAACGTTTGCACATAATAACATAAATAACGTTGCATGAAGTGCAGGTGAAACCCTCCTGAACTGATAACGTGGACTTAGGCAAGGAGATCTGGCTAGCCTCGACAACAAACGGACAAGTGTTACATCTATGTCGTCCGCAACGTCTGGTACCATAAAAAGTGTCATCTGTCTTGAGGCGACTACGAACTAAAATGTGTCCCTGAGGTTCTTGTCCCGTCTGTATGCCTCCAATGGGGATTCCCCAGAAAGTTAAAGTGTATCAGGCTCGGTCTGGAGGAGATGGAGATGGCGAAACAGTATGTTTTTAACCGCCAAACTATGAGGGCGGTGCGTGAGTACCAGTTTAACTCTGTCCGAGCTACATTGAGGTTTAGGAGTGAAGGCTTGTTGCCGCTATATATGGCTGATGCGGTTCCAAGATGACGAGAGAACATGTTCTGGACAGCAGCGCTGACGGAAGAAATCTAGCATTTTATGGCCTTGATCCTGAAAATCCAGATCCCAAGTACACAAACGTCGCAACCTAAGAAGCTGGGAAAAATGAATAGAGTCCTTGGACTATCTAGGATGGGAGGAAGAGTACAAGAGATAGCTGAGAAAGTCTGTAGGTTTATAGTGGACAGAAGTAGTAAGCCCGGTATTGCCGATAGTAACGGCAATGTCGAGAAAGTTAGCGGAAATAGCAGAGACATGGAAGGTGAAAGAAATGACAGGATTGAACTCCTTTACAAAACCGATAAAGTTGTCAAGATCTTCCTCTGGCATTGATGTGACCTCAATGCCGTCATATATATAGCGTCTATAGAAGGTGGGAAAAGGAGGTCTAAAGGCTCTCAGAACCTTGTGTTCGAAGTGGCACATGAACAGACTTGCGTAGCTGGGGCCCAGTTTGGTACCCATGGTCACACCACTAATCTGGTCGAAGTAAAGGCCATTGAATTCAAAAGAACTGAGTTGGAGGACAAGTCGTGTAAGGCGCAGAATAGTAGACGTAGACATAGAGGGATTGCGTCTTTTGTTCAGAAAGAACTTGACGGCCTGAAGTCCCTGATCATGCGAAATGGATGTGTGTAAGGACACTACATCAAGGGTGAAGATACGGTAGGTGTAACCAGGCAGGAGTGTAAGGGTATCAGAAGCAATGAGAACATGATTCGTGTCCTTAAGATAAGCTGGCAGACTAGTGCCCAGAGGTTGACAGATGCTGTCAAGGAAGTCAGAGATTTGATCTGTAGGGCAGGAACAAGCGGACACTATGGGTTTTCACAGGTTGCCTGGTTTGTGAATCTTAGGGAGCAGATAAAAGGATGGCTTCCCTAAGCAGCTGTCACGGATGTGAAGATGAGTAACCGAGGGAGAAAGACCAGTCTTGTGGATGAGTTCGTTGATCATGTCACGAACATGGTGGTTGTTGGCCAGAGTCGGATCTTGAGGACGAGAGGCATAAAATTCAGTGTTGCTCAGCTGGATCATGGCCTCTTGGATGTACAATTCTTTCTTCCAACAAACAATAGCCTCGCCTTTGTCTGCACTCTTGATCACGATATCTCGCCTGCCCTGGAGTTGTGAAAGTGCGCGCTGCTCCTCGGGGGTCAGGTTAGAGTGTCGTACACGTGGAAGGCGAAGCTTGTGGATTTCATGGAGATTGTGATCAGTGTAGAGATCCAAGGAACGAGACGCTCCTGCACAGGGGAAAACAAGACTTAAAAAAAAAACTTTTATACATCTAATACTTTCTATTAGTTTTTTTCTCATTTTATTCACTCCCTCTGCCACTTTGTAAAACTACACCATACACCTCTATCTACCTTTATTATTTAAACCAGTTTTACTGCAGTCGCCATCCCTTCTATCTGATACAAAACATACTCACACTTGGCCTCATTTTCTGACAAAAGCTGCTGAAACTGGTGGTAAATCAGATGTGAATGACCATTTCGAATCCCATTGGTTGAATGTCATTGACAGAGCATGGCCGTTCACGTAATTCGGGGGCGGAAGATCTATATAAAGGAAAAAGCGTGCGGGAAAGGTCAGACTGAGCATAGCCAGTGGCAGATGATGGGGCAAGTTCGATCTCGTCTGTGTTGGATTAACAAGATGGCACGGACAAAGAACAACAGCACAGTTTATAATCAAAACTCGGATCAGGGAACTGTGGGAATGCATGAAAGCCAACGCCAGTCGGCAGGGCAAAAGATGCAGATAGATATATAGATCTTATACTAGAAATATCATAAACTGGAAGAAAACGATAGCATTGAAAACTTCAAACTACATTTCGTGCAGATTCAGCCCAAACTATATGTTTGTAAGTAAGAGACCTTTGGCTGATCTACGCCGTCGACTTGCATTTTCGGCGTGCATTTAAGGTATGACTGGAAGATTTCCTTCTCCGTTCAGGATTTTATTCGGATGGTCAGATGACCTGAACCGCGTGGAACGATGGAAAGTTGTACTCGTCCAGTCGTTCATCATTATTTCTTCACCTTGTATTTCTCCCAGAAACTACTGGTTGAAATTACTATGTATTTCCTACAGAATTTATTTATAGATGTCTTTTGACCAACCACGGTTGTTTGGCAAATTGTCTTATATGGGTTAAAAAGTTGTGCACCTGTACATGCTGGGGCAGAAACTGACCTAGTTTCAGTAACAGGATAAAACGTTTTTAAAAAGTCTTGTTTTACCCTGTGGTTGATAAAGCAAAAATGTTTAGCCACAGGTGTCCATGCCCTCTTAGAAATATCATTAAGATGTTGGCGAAAACGATCTCTTAAGCGCAAACTGGTCTACCCTATGTACTTCATACCACAATGTTTGCACATAATAGCATACATAGTAGATAATAAATGTATATTTATTTCATGATAGATTTTAACATGTCAGAAAGTTCATTTTTAACAAACAAATTAATTATCCCTCCAGAATTGAAGAATATAGCAGCGTGGATAATTTATAAAGAGAAAAACTGGTATATGTAACATGTTTTCCTACGTGTACAAGTGTTCCCATGTGCTGTCATACGACTATGCACAGGCATGTATTTTGGGTGGCTTTATGAACATGATAAAGAAAAATCAAGTGCTACTTAATGTATCAGTGGCTTAAATCCCTGTAAATGCCAGGGATCCATCAGCCGATCTTTGTTTTTATACTAGGCCATACATATATCAGGGACACTGAAACAGCAAGGCTACTGACCGACTCAGCTATCATAGAGGAGAGGCAAGCAATTACCCGTGACGACATCGTCAATGCTATAACATAGGCTGATTTAATAAAACACTTCATCGGTAACTGTGAATCACCAGCGTTGTCAAGAATGAAAGAGTTTTTAATGTTTATTTGTTTGTGTGGCAAAATATTAATAACTAATCAGATGATCCAGAAGGATGATCGTCCAACACAGAGAGGATGTAATCAGATACTGAATGTTGGAGGAGAGAAGAGGAAATAGGAGCACCTAATGGATGTGTCTGGAGTGCATAAATGATGGTCCTTTCTAAACTAGCTAAACCAGTGTTCTCAGTAATTAAAATAAATTATCATATATAAAGCAGAGGGTAATGAAAATGGTTGCCAGATTCTGCAAAGGAAAAACCGGGATATTTTTCTCTGGCTGAAAAAAGAAAAAAAGGAAAACTATTCAAATATCATCACTAATTGGTAATAAACAGTAGTAGTAAGATCTAAGAATTTTGTTTTCAAAAGCATATCCAAGGAAAGATATTCATGTACTAATGTTATCGCTCAGCTCAGAAGATTAGATATTCATGTACTAATGTTATCGCTCAGCTCAGAAGATTAATTTAAATTATTAGTATTTCGTGTATGTATATAGTACCTGGGTGTCTGAGTGGCGAAGTGGTTAGTGCACTGATCTCTCATGGCGATGGTCGGGGGTTCGAATCCGAGCGGAGGCACACCAGTCACCCAGATGTAGAAATGGTCACCCAACTTCTTCTGGAGTTGGGGAAGGAAAGGCGGTCAGGCGTGATACTGACCATATTACACTCTAGTGTTCTGACAGGTCAAGGAAAATATGGGCACTAACACCATATCCCTATGTGTCTCTAAGGCATAGCAGGATTATCTATACTTTTTTTTATATAATACACACGTTTAATATTTCATACTTTTCATGCATTTTGAAATTAAAATAGATAGAAATTAATTCATGGGATGTAGAACATTCTTTATTAGAGTACGAATGTGCTTCACTGAATGATATTAACCTTCAAGATCCTGCATTATCATGCTTTCCTGTGTCTTGCTTCTAGTGTTTATCTCACTTGAAACTTCTGGAAAAAGGATTTTGCGCTGACTGACACAATGGAAGTCTGAGCAGTTTATTCGATAATTAAAAGCACATTTAATTATTGCTTCAATTGTTGAGATGTGGGGACGATTTCGTTCTTCTGTCCAATGCACATTCATGAGGGAAAATGGCATTTCCACATTTGCATTATGTCCAGGAACACTAAAGATAACTTCACACAGTTTTAGTAACTCCAAGTACTGCTCTAAAGAATCAGACTGTCCAAAGAAATAGATCCACTTTTCCTGACTGGTCTGGTATTACAGTTTATTTTTCTCCTTTATGAGTACTGCCTCAATACAGGCTTCAGATATGTTAATTGATCAAACAATAGTGAATCGTCAATTGACCATCCCTTATTTTGCAGAAACTTTACAGTCTCTTCCACTTCAAGCCATACTGGTATAGAATCGAAAAGCATCCACTTACATACGGAAAATTAATTCAAAAGTATCATCCACCTCTGTACATAAGCATGACATATTTCATAAAAGTCGTCCACCTCAACATAAACTTTGTTTATGTCTGTAACTGTTGGGCCTACTTCATCTTCTGCTTGTTTCGAAATCGATTTCAGAGAAAAAAATCTTTCTTCTTTCCACTGACTTATCAATGGAAGGGTTTCTTCTAAAATTACATCTACTTCTAAGATGCTATTATCTGCTTTCTCCAGTTTTAGATACTTGTCTATTAACATTTACAGTCATCTAGCTTTGTACAAACCAAAGATAGGGTTCTCTTAGGGGATCTTCAAACAGGGCAATCAAGACTTATGGTGCTTTTTCTTCTGAGAGGATTTTAATGCTTCATAAAGTTGTAGTACTCTTTCCGTGATAGGAGACAAAGATAACCGCATTGTTTGTGTATGTGACAGCAATTTCCAATATTCTACATCCAAAAATTAGCAAAATTCTATCAGGCTCCGTGGGTATGGTATATACTGAGAAATAACTGAAGAGTTTAATTATTATAGTTTCCACATCTACAGTTAGAACATCAGCTGCTGCCTTTATTGTATTAAGAAGTATATTCGCCGGGCATCAAACACCGAGAAGGTTTTCATTTAGTTCACTCGTCAATTTTGTGAACACATTGTTCGTGTGGCTCATCGTGCGCCAACAAAATTCATATTTGCATTGTCGCTACAGAACGCAGTGCATTTACGTTTATCAATATTGTTCTCTTCTAATGCACTGACACAGTAATTGTTTATTTCACAAGCAGTTTCACTTGTTAATTTAAGCGCTTTTATAGTCATACCATTTTTAGGACTAAAGTACTGAACCATCAATGGTAAATTTTCTCGGAATCATGGTTACTAGCGTCGGTCGCAATACCAAAATAGAGGGCGTTTGCTAAATCTTCACATACTTGTTTAGTAGTATCAGGAGCTAAAACAGATTTTACGGTTACTGTTGCATTAGTTATCCCCAGTGTCACATGTGTTTGCTGTTTTGAAATCATTTTTTAGCTTAGTTAGGCAGTTTCCATTGAACTGAACGACATATGATGTTAATTGTGTGATAGCACATTGCCAATTCCACCAATTGTACTGAATTTTTCTGCTCAAAAGATTTGGACACATAATAACTGACCTGTCATTTAGACGTGCTATAGAATGCATGTTAGATTTATGCTTTTATGCTTTTCACTTGCTACCTGGTCTTTTATATTCGCTCTTTCGCCATGTCCAACGGCAATGTACCTGGTAACATTTACACATGTTACGTTCTGCTTCATGGTCATTTCTCTCTCATTTTATAAAAGACCATTCCTGTGAATATTTTTCATGAAAGGGAACACTTTCTGTTAGGCATTCTGAAAACACTTCATGCAATTATGGCATACATAAACAGAACATGAGCTTCTCTCTGTACTGACAAAAAAAAAATACAACAAAAAACACTAATTTTCATTCTTTCACCAGCCATAAATCTCAAAGCAGCGACACATTATCAGTTTTCAAGGCTATGACGTGGAAATGGTAAAGCATATTTTATCTCACCAAAGCGTGTAAAACTTGTAGCCACTGTAGTCTCCAGAAACATGTAAACTATAAGACAGTGGCCAGGAAAGATGTCGCATCTTAACTGTTTTGCCCTACTGATCCTCATTTTCTTCTGACGCTGAGACATGGAGGAGACATATAGCGTTTTAAAGAAACTAAAAAAGTGATTCGCTGACGAAAACGACAGTATATAAAAGACATAGTAAGCAAGGTGTAGACAGGGCATCACAATAAAAAAAAGCAGGAAATTCTTTAAAGAACTGCGAGCAGTAAAACAACAAGGGTATAAACAATCTCTACAGAACTTGAAGGTTAGTAATGGAAAAGTGATAAATAACGAAGAGAAAATATGTTTCAAGTGGAAAGAATATTTTGATAAACTACTAAACTGTGAAGAGCCTATAAGCACATTACTATGGGAAGAAATACAGACGTGTGAACCTGAAATAGAGGAACCAGACTTAGAAGAAGTCATCTTCAGTATCATGTTTCTATGAAACAACAAAGTAACGGGTTCAGGTGGAATTGCTGCAGAATTTATTAAGGAAGGAGGTATAAATCTACAAGAACAGAAATACACACCAGTACAACAGATATGAAGAGAAGAAAAACTCCCCAGTGAATGGAGAGAATCATTACTGACCCCAGTATTAAAAAAAAGGTGACGAGTAAGTGTGAAAACTGCAGAGGAATATCCTTATTACAAACAAACTACAAAATACTGTCCATTATACTTTTAAATAGATTAAAACCATACACCGAGGACATACTGGGAAGCTAACAAGCATGTTTCAGAAAGAATAGATCAATCATAGACCAAATATGTTATCTACGTAAAAGAGCAGAAAAGTACTGGGAATATGGAAAAGAAGTACATAATATCTGAATTGACTTCAAGAAAGCTTGTGACAGCATAGATAGGAGCACTTATTGAAATATTATGAAAGAATTTGAGATACCTAATTAATCAATAAATTTGACCAGAATATGCATGGAGGATGCACAAAATATAGTGATATATAAAGGAAGAAAGTCAGAAACCTAGAAAAGAACTGGTTTAAAACAAGGTGATACATTATCTTCATTACTATTCAACCCAGTGCTAGAAAAGGTTATCAGAAAATGACAGAAGAAAGCAAGAAACTATGCAAGAAGTCATCAGTACCTGAATACATCTGAGAAATGTGGCACTAAAAGTGGGCTTGACATTAACCAAGATAAGACAAAGTATATAAAAGAGACTAGAGGCAGAATGATCTAGATTACATATATGTTGGAGATATACAAATATATACAAGCAGAAATATACAAATATCTAGGTACAATCTTCAACAGAAGCAACACAGTAAGCAAGGATATTAAAAGCAGAGTCAGTCATTTTCATGTCCCTTGTGGAACTTTGCCTCCCTAACAGCTCTCCTGTAGGCCTCCGGTTGTAAGCAAGATGGCCTGCTGCTGATGCATCCATTCGCAGATCATCAACAATGCCTTGCAACCTCTTCGCATTGGTCTTCCCCACTTCCATTTTCCCATTATGTACCCTTCCAAGACTGTCTTCTCTAAATTCTCACGACGTTTATTATATAAAAAATATTTAAGTTTTCTTTCTTTAATCTTCTTTACTAGCCAACCTTCTTCAATATTACGTTATGTGTTCTTTTTATGTCTATGATATTTAAAGGACTCTTCTTTAGCGTTTACATTCAAAGGCATTAATGTGTTTCTCAGCTGTTTTGTCCAGGTCTCACAGCCATATATAGCGATGGGAAAGATGCATGCCATTAACAATCTTATTTTTGTAGTTCTGTCTGTTCCTCTCCACAGATTCTTTAGTTGTTTTATTTTTTGAAGAGCGACTGATGTCCTCTTAATTTCCCTCATTGTATTTCCAGTGTTAGTAATTAGTGATCCAATATATTCAAAATTCTCCACCTGTTCCAGTTTTTTTTTTTTCATTGATACATTTTTCACCTGCCCTATTTGTTTTGTCAGTTGTCTTATTTGTTTTGTCAGTTGTCATCAATTTAGTTTTCTTTGGATTAAAATAGAAGTTTTGCTCTTCACTGTTCTTATGGATTGATATAATTAGTTTTTCTATTCCTTTTTGTGTTGTGGACAGTAATACTGTGTCATCAGCATATCTAATCTCTGGTAATTCATAACTTCCAGTTGTTATGGCATCTTAATATTCTTTGTCTACATCTTCTCTAACATTCCTCATTATATTTTCGGTATACAAGTTAAACAAGTAAAACGACAGTATTCAAACCTGATGGATCCATTGTTGTTTCACCATTTATTCTTAATGCTGCTTTTAGGCTAGCTACAGCCATGATATTAAGTGTATCACATGTGTTGGAAATCCCATTTTTTCAGTTATTTTCCAAAGTTTCTGGTGTTGTACACAATCAAATGCATTTGAATAGTCTATAAAAGAAAAATATAGATTCACATTAAATTCTCTGCATTTCTCTGTTATTAATCTTAAATTGAATATATGATCTCTTCTTCCTCTTCCTTTTCTAAAACCAGCTTCGACCATAAAAGTATCATCATCATCATCATTGTCATGTGCCGTGCCGACTGCTTCTCCAAAGTACACGATCCTTCATGCAGGCCATCAGCTCAGTTGGTGATCTCCTCTCACACCATCCCGTCAGACTGTCCAGTAAAAAGTAGGGTACAGATAGGAAATAAAATATACCTCGCCTTGCAGCTCCTGTTAAAATCCAAAATCCTGTCCCAAAACATTAAAAACAAAATCTACAAAATTATAATAAGACCAGCCGTCATGTATGGATCAGAAACATGGAGTACAACAAGGAAAGATGGACACCAATTGCAGATCTTTGAGAACAAGATCCTAAAAAGAATCTTTTTTGCACATAAAGGATACCAACAGTGGAGAATGGAGAGAGAATTTAACAGCTTATTTAAATCACAACGAATTATAAATCTCTTGAAACTGAACAGATTACGCAGGCTGAGTTATGGAGAAAGAATGGACGAGGACAGACAAACGAAAATTGTGTATGCACAAGAGATAAAGGAAACAAGACCAAGACAGAGGTGGAAACAACATAAATGAGGATATAAAAGAATATGATGTCACCAACTGGAAAGAGAATATTAGAAATAGAGAGGAATGGAGGCGACCTTTATCTGCAACATTGAGCCTTAACTGGCCCGGAAAGCTGAAGAAGAAGAGAGGAAGAAGAAGAAGAGCATCTAACTGATTATACCTGAAACAATAAGTTCACATCTTCATAATTAAAACTAATGTATAACATATGCTATGTATTTTTATCTGGTGGAAATTCAGTCAGTGAGTTCAGTTTCAGCAGGTGCATGTCAAGGTCATATCTCCTTGATGTATTCCAGCCAAGGTGATGAGCTCCATCTGCTCATTGTTGTTTGGTAGCGGAAGACGTGGATAGTGTCTTTCTTTATCTTTCCCCTACCCTTTGACTTGTCCAGCTTGGGAGATCGTTCTGATAGCTAAGCTACTGCCAGCATAGCTCTCTAGATGACTGGGACACTCAAACCCCACTACCATATTAAGATGGAGACATTGGTACTGATACTTTATGAAGCGTACAACTTTTACAAAGCAATATGATAGTAATAGAGCTTTCTGTTCACAGACTCCGCGTGTAACCAGGGAATGTATGGACCAGAATGTGATCAGCCTTGTCAGTGTGGGGCAAGTGAGTGTTTTGTCAGTACAGGAGCATGTCGTAGTGGATGTGTTGCTGGATATTATGGGGCAAAGTGTGACCTGCGTGAGTATACAGCATTTTTTAAAATTACTGTTTCTTGTTTCATTCTGCATAATTTCAAACGAAAAGGAAAGATTAATAATTTTCATTTACTATTACTATATTACTAAACAATATAGTTATAAAGTGTTTTTGGTTACATTTGTTATAGTAACTTAGTATTTTAAGTTACGTGTTTTTACGTAATTTAATACGTACGTAGAAGTACATTTGTTTTAGTAATTTGGTTTTCAGAGTTTTCCTTTCACCAGAATTAATATTTTCATGGAAACGATCCGCTATGAATTTAATAAAAATATGAAAATAAGTAGGGGAGGGACATTTTAAGAATGCATATAAATACATGCAAATACGTAGAAAAGTTAGAAGCATGTAACAGAAACTCAAAATTTCATATTCTTGTCGCGCATAGACACCATGGGCAGTGCAACAAATTATGTTTAGTTCTTCTGTCAAATTTTAATATAACTCTAAGATTTTTAACAGTATTCTCACATGGGTAAGTTTCTCTCAAATATTTTTTTAAAAATGACATTTTCAGAATGCCAGCCATCACATTTTGGTCCTGACTGTAAAAAAAATTGTACTTACTGTTGGAATAGTTCATGTGACATATATTATGGGATGTGCTACAGGTGCCCTCCAGGAAAAGTTGGAGACTATTGTGATCAGTGTGAGTCTTGTGCTATTTTTCCATAAAACAAAATTTAAAGCTTCAAGATCAATGTTTTATAACATGCTCTGTACAGAATGTTTTAGTCAGTTATTGTCAATTTCGATTTAGCATTACGTTGCGAAAGCAAATTTATTTATATGAAAACAGTGTCAAAGTAACAAACAAGGATTATAATTTAACATATGGATAGCTGTGTGGATGACGCTCTCGATATGAGCCCCTTCCATGGGACTCTCCAACCTCTTGGAGATATAATACAAAGTTATGCACAGTACAGGTGAGCATTTCTCTTGTGACCTGTACATAACCGTCCATAATCCTCTCCTTCAGTTCAGTCAGATTTCAGGGAGCACTTCTTGACACATTGTCCTTCAAAATGTTGGATTGCTTTCGACAGCATGGGCATACTTCGAACCAATTTACACAAATATCTGTAAAGTCTTCTAGTCTCTGACAACTGCGTGCTGAGAACAGCGTACTAAGTTTGCGGAGGAAATCAGAAATCACGCAGCAGAACCCTCACATTGTGGAACACATTTGAGGGCTACTTTCACCTCACAGGGGGACATTAACAAACACAACGTGCGTTTCTGAGGCACTCATTACGTACACAAATTCATGAAACCATTCTGTGTGTCCAGAAAGTCTTTGATGTAGTGTGATGTTTCTTCATAGGTGACCGCCCCAGAGGAAGCAATCACATGGATTTAAATTCGGACCTCATGGTGACCAAGAGAATCTACACTAGAATTGTTGTGGGAAAAGGTCGGACACTATGTGATGCTGGAATTTGGAGTGCAGGAATTCCAGGACCTCTGGAGTGGTGTGAGGTCTAGCTCAATGCTGTTGGAAACCATGCCCAAACTATGCAGACCTGAGGCGTGAGACATGGCCAGCAGACACACGCTTGGGGCAAAAGCTTTGGGGCTCCTATTAGGATCTGGAGAGGACTGAGGGCGCTGCCATGTCGACAGGGATCAAGATCTGATGTGACCAACAACCTCGAACGCAGAAGAAGAAGAAACTGTTGGAAAAGAACATGTTCTCTGTCTCCGTTCAGGGAGGAGGAAGGAGTCAAAGTGTCATGGCGGAAGTCTCTCCAATGACGTAACTATCAAACAAGAAAGACCCAGTCACGCCCTAAGAGGAAATCTCACACAAACCAAGACTTTCTGGCCATACAGAGTGGTTTCCTGAACTTTTGTGGGTAATGAGTGCCCCAGAAACGCACGTTATGCTTGTTAATGTCCCCCTGTGAAGTGAAAGTAGCCCTCAAATGTGTTCCACAATGTGAGGGTTCTGCTGCGTGATTTCTGATTTCCTCCACAAACTCAGTCCGCTGTTCTCAGCACGCAGTTGTCAGAGACTAGAAGACTTTACGGATATTTGCGTAGATTGGTTCAAAGTATGCGCCATGCTGTCGAAAGCGATCCTACATTTTCTATGCCCAAATGTTGCACATACTTCCGTGAAAGAGATGAGACCACACTCATAAGAATGTTCTCAAAGGTTTCGGGCTTGCGAACATGTGACTTGTTCCCACCTCTTTTCTTGCCTGTTACTTTCCTACTTTCACGAAACTGCTTTACCAACATCTTCACCGTATTCTTTGCTGTTCCTTCCTTGCTCTATTACTGGTTTTTGAACCTGCGCTGGACTGTGACAAAGTAATATGTTTGAAAAACCATCCACAACTCGAGTTTTCTGCTTAGTTTTAGTGGCGGCACCAGTTTTGAATGAGGTCACTGTATTTAAAAAAATAGTTTGATGATTATGTCATTAACACTTACATCGAGCTGTGTACTTTTTCTAAATCATGTATCGTTCAACCAAAACTGACAAAAACTGACTGGACTCTGTAGTTTTTGCAGTCTTTTAGAGCCATGCCATATTTATTTCTTTTTCATATACGAGGGGAAGTCACTAAGTAACTCGCAAATTGAAATATTTTACCAGTGGCATTTATCAGAGAGTATTTAAATATATCTTTAGATAGTACAATCACCCAACTTTATAACAGTTGTATGTAGGGGGCGCTAGGAGTTACGTGCGCATGTGCAAAGCAATAACAAAACGGCTACCCAACTGTTAGTGTGTACCAAAGAAGAACAGAGACGTGTAGTGTGATTTTTGTGGGCTAAAGGACTTTCAGTTGAGGATATTAATAAGGAAATGATTACAATGTATGTTGAAAAGTGTTTATCACGTAAAGCGGTCTATAACTGGATAAAAGAATTTTCCCAGGGGCGCACCGAAATTGGTGACAAAGTCTGACTTGGCCATCCTGTTCAGATTGCAACAAAAGCTACTGTGCAACGTGTGAATGAAATTATCAGAGCTGATAGACGAGTAACATCCACCATATAGTCCTGACTATATATATATGTGAATAAACATTGGAAGCAGTGAAATGCCTTAAAATGAAGATTTCACTGAATACAGACAATGAAGGTAAACAGGAGATAACAAAAGTTCTAAATAGTAAATAAAAGTGTTTGATGTGACATAGCAAGAAGATGCTGTTTTTTTATTTTGAAGATTATAATACAGCGAAGTCCACATGATTTGTCTCACTCTGAACTGTAACTCTCTGTATCTTAATTTTTTGGGTTTCAAACTTCAAAGAAAATTTTGAAACTTTTAGCTCTATATTTTTTCACTTTCATCCATGTCTCATAGCATTATAAACATGCTGAGCATATAAAGTATGAAATCACACAAATAAAAATAAACTTTAAACTTCAGATACATTTTCAAACACTGAAAAATGGAAAATATTTTTTTCCCCTACAGATTGCCCAAGTTTAAAATTTGGTGAAAACTGCAGCCAGAACTGTAGCACAAACTGTGGAGGCAATGGCAGCTGTGACCCAGTAAATGGAACCTGCACTCAAGGTTGTGATAGTGGTTTTACTGGTTCTATGTGTGAACAGAGTGAGTACAAATTAGATAGAATATTTTTGGCAGTATTTATAAATTATAATGAGAACACATGTCTCTAGTAATTTTTTTTTAGTATTACATTAAATTTATTTCATTAATTTTAATAGGTTTTTGAGTTGTAAAAGAAGTTTAAAACACAGATACAAGCTTTGACACCATAATTTATTATTTTACACCATTTTTTTTTGTTCAGTATAGACTTCGCCCATGGCTTTTTTTTTTTTGGGGGGGGGGGGGGGGGTTGGAGGGGAGACTGCGCAGAGCAACTGTGACAAATTTTCCACAACTTAATATGACTTTTTAAAAAATGAACTATAAAAGTGACACTATAAATCATCTTTTGCACTAAACTCCTCCTGAAACAAGTGAACAGATTTGTCTATCAAAAGATGGGTGACGTGCAAGATGGTGTGCGTTTTTTAATGCTCTTGGCGCCATGCACAAATCAGTGGGATTCCGCTTGATCTGAACCAGGAGTTGGGCATAAGGCTAACAACCTTATCCTGGGACCTATCGGGGAAAATAGGACGTGTTATGGAATCTCGCATAAAATCAAGCGAGCATCGGGGAAAGAACTGAGACAAAGATTAAAAGAATACATTCATCGACCCCAAATATGTGACAAAGATTGGATTCTGGAACGTAAGAACAATGGTAGCACCAACAAAACCTACTCAGGTAATCAGAGAAATGGAGAGATACCGTCTAGACGTACTGGGCATCAGTGAAATGCCATGGCCAGAAGCAGAAAAAAGAACAGCAGAAACCGTAAGTTAATAATAAATGCAGGCATAGACGATGGGACACATCAAAGGGGGTAGGTATAATTATGTCAAATGTAGCAGCAAAGAGCGTTATGGAATGAGAACCAGTGAACGGTCGTATAATAAGAGCATGATACAAAATAAGACACGGAAGAATGACAATCGTACAGTGTTATGCAGCCACAAACAATGCAGATGATGAAATAAAAGGCGATTTCTATCACCAAATACAACAACTCATTAACAAAGTCCCTAAACATAACATCCTAATTTTATGGGAGACTTCAACGCCAAGGTAGGAAAAGATAATGGAGAAAGAAGGGATTGATATGGTAAATCAGAATGGAGAAAGATTAATTGAAATATGTCTAACACAGGGCATGGTCATTGGAGGCACAATATTATCCTATACAAAGAGATACATAAAACAAAATGGATATCTCCAGATGATAGAACCAGAAATCAGATAGATCACTTTTGTATTAGAAAGCAATTCAGAACATCTCTGATAGATTAGATGTAAGGGCTTATAGGGGTGCAGATGTCAACAGTGATCATAATGAAAAATAAGACTAAAACAGAAAAGCTAACATAAGAAATCATTATTCAGAAAGATAAACAGCCACAGCCTACAGGAAGAAAATATTAACAGTAATTTCAGTCTGGAACTTACCAGTCATTTCAAAACACTCAGTGAGCTAGAGGAGATAGATATAGTTGAATTATGGAATTCTTACAGAATAGCCATAATACACAGCAGCAAAAACAAATAGTGGACTGCAAAAAAACAAATAGAAAAGCATGGATATGGGAAAACACATATAAGTACATATATGAAAGACAAGCATCCAAATTAGCCATGTTGAATGTAAAGACAGATCTGGGAAAAGATTTGGTAAAAGCAACATACAAAGAAATAGACAATAAAGTAAAAAGTTCAGCTAAAAGGGATAAAAGAGAATACATAGACAATATGGCAAAAGAGGCAGAGAAAGCAGCAAAAACAAGACACAGCAAAACTTTATATAACATACAAAATAGGCTAACAGGTACTATTACATCCAAAGAAGGACCAATCCTTAGCAAAACTGGAACCCTATCAACATCAAGTAAAGACCAAAAGCAAAGATGGGCTGAATACTTCCAAGAAATATTTAATTGACCACATCCAAAAGAATTGATAAACCATGAAACCGACCTACCAATCATACAACTAAATGTCAACCTAGATGAAATTACATTGCATGAAAATGAAACAGCAGTGAATTTAATGGCTAACAACAAAGCTGCAGGTGAAGATGAAATAACTGTCGAAATGTTAAAAGCTATTAACAGCAGCAACATGAACCAATTACAGAGAATGTTTAATAAAATTTGGAAAGAAGAAAAGGTCCATTCTAAATGGAAACAAGGAATCATTGTGAAAATACCAAAATAAAAGCAACCCTAGGGACCGCAATAACTGGAGAAGAGTAACCTTAGTATCAGTTGTGTCAAAAGTATTTTGCAAAGTCATTCTGAATGGAATTAAATATTTAGTGGATGTTGCAATGAGAGAAGAACAAGCAGGATTTTGAAAAGAGAGAAGCTATCTCGACCAGATCTTTGCTCTAAGAATAATACTTGAACATACTGAAAAGCAGAAACCACTAATACTGAACTTCATAGACTTTAAAAAGGCATTTGATAGCATACACAGAGATTCACTGTTGAGAATTTTAAGACTACATGGAATACCATCTAAAATTGTTAACATCATTTAGGATCTCTGCAATGTATATGCTTGTGCAGACAACACAGAGGAAGGAATGACCGATTGGTTCTAGAATGAAACAGGCATGAAACAAGGATGTATACTATCTCCTTTGCTTTTTTGGAATTATCATAGATTTTATAATTAAAAAATGCTGCACAGGCAACACAGTTATTGGGACCCAACTAGAAGATCTTGATTTTGGTGATGACATAACTCTTATCAGTGACAATGTGAATTCAATGCAAGAAAAAACAGATACCCTGTCTTCATTGGCTAGCAAAATAGGACTTGAAATTAACAAGGAAAAACAAAAATAGTGAAACTTCCCATTAACTGAAATGATGTATATATATATATATATAAAGGACAGCTGTTGAAGAAATAAACCAATTTGCATACCTGGACACCTACATAGACCAGGATGGTTACACCAGAAAGGAAGTTAGAATTCGAATTGCAAAAGCAGCATTGACCTTCAAGAATCTTGAGAATTTATGGCACTCAAAAGTTATAAGCACAAAAACCAAGTTAAGATTATTCAGTTCAAATGTAATATCCACCCTCATTTATGCATGTGGAAGCTGGAAAACAACTAAAGAAATAGACAAGAAATGAGACTGTTTTGATAACAAATGCCTAAGGAAAATATTCGGCATCAAGTGGAATGAATTTAAGAACAATGCAGAGATAAAGCAGATGAGCAAACCTGTCTCATGGGTGATCAGAAAAAGAAGATGGACATATGTCGGTCATGTGATGATAAGAAACAATCAGAGAATCCCAGAACAAGTTATCAAGTGGAACACAACAGGCTAAAGAAAAAGTGGTGTTCTGAAAGCATTTTCTTTAAAAACCAGGACTATCCCAGGAAACCTGGAATCTGTCAAACTACAACACACAATGTAAACAAACTCAAAAAGTTAGTCACCAACAAAAATGACAATATATGAAAGACATGGTAAACAAGATGCAGATATGCCATCAAAATAAGAAAGCAGGAATTTCTATAAAGAACTGCAAACATTTAAGCAAGGGTATAAACAACCTCTGCAGAGCTTGAAGGATAGTAATGGAAATGATATATAATGAAGAGAAAATCTGTATCAGATAGAAAGAATATTTTGAAAAGCTACTAAACTGTGTAATTACTAAATGAAATTTGTGACGAGATGAGGATTACCTTACAGAGACAGAGGAAATTCTAGAAAGATGGTAGGAATATTGTAGAGGAATGTATGAAAGAACCGACTGTGAAGCAGAAATCAATAGTGTGAATTGGAGGAGAAAGAACCTGAACCGACAATAGAAGAAGTTTTAATGGGCAATAAAGAATCTGAAAAATAGTAAATCACCAGGATGTGATGAGATAACAGCTGAACTTATTAAAGCAGGAGGAAAGGAATGTGCAGCAATCTACCATGCACTATGTAAAAAGATATGGCATTTAGGTATTTGGCCAAAAGAATGGAAAAGAACTGTATTCATACCACTGCCAAAAAAGGGTAACTTGAAATTGTGCACAAACTACAGAACCGTTGACCTGATTAATGCCAGTAAAATTCTGTTAAAAATCATAATGGGTAGACTTCGTAAGAAAATAGAAGAAGAAGTCAATATGGTCCAAGCTAGTTTCAGGCAAGGAAGAGGATCAAGAGATCATATATTCAATATAAGATTAATAATAGAGAAATGCAGAGAATTAATATGAATATATATTTATCTTTTATAGACTATTCAAAGGCATTTGATTGTGTACAACACCAGAAACTTTGGAAAATAATGGAAAAAATGGGATTTGCAACACATTTGATACAATTAACATCACTAATGTATCTAGACCAACAAGTAGCATTAAGAATAAATGATGAAACAACAACTTAGTTTAATGTAAAACAAGGGGTCCATCAGGGATGCATATTGTCACCTTACATATTTAACTTGTATACTGAAAATATAATGAGGAATGTTAGAGATGGTGTAGACAAAGAATATTATAATGCCGTAACAATTGGAGGTTATGAAATACCAAAGATTAGGTATGCTGATGACATATTATTACTGTCCACAACACAAAAAGGTGTGGAAAAACTAATTATGTCAATCTGTAAGAACAATGAAGAGCAAAACCTCTATCTTAATGTGAGAAAACTAAATTGATGAGAACTGACAAAACAAACAAGGCAACTGAAATATGTATCAATGAGGAAAAATTCGAAGATGTGGGGAGTTTTGAATATCTTAGATCACTACTAACTAATAATGGAGATACAATGAGGGAAATTAAAAGGAGGACATCTATTACTCTTCAGAAAGTAAAACAACTTTTAGCACTCCGCTATTTTCTCGACAAAGACCCTCACCCCACTACTAGCACTGACACCATAATCAGACTTACGTGGCTAGTACTAAACTTAAATTCTTTCAAACTCAACGGTGAATACTTCGAGCAAATCAGTGGTGTTGCCATGGGAATGAAAATGGGTCCCAGTTACGCATGTCTATTTATGGGCTTTCTGGAAGTCAAATTATGGGAAACCTACACTGGCAGACTTCCAGAATTCTGTAAAAGGTACATTGATGATGGCATTGGAATCACAAGTATGGCACAGGAAGACCTTTAAAAATTTATTAAATTCGCCAGCTCACTCAGTAACAACATAAAATTCACTGATGAAATTTCTGACAAGTCTGTTAACTTTTTAGACATTAAAATTTCTATTGGCACAAACAGGCTTGTCACCTCTGTATTTTACAAGCCCACCGACAGCCACACCTATTTGCTTTATACCTCCTCCTATCCTGAAGCCTGTAAGAACTCCATCCCATACTCCCAACTCCTCCATCTTCACCGCATATGTCAGGATAATTTGGACTTTATAGATCAGTCCAGCAAGTTATTAGAATTTTTCCATCCTCGCCACTACCCAGAAAAGGTCCTTCGTGAAGCCTTCGACCATATCCAACTAGTGAGTTGCAAAGAAGTATTCAGGAAAAAGCCTGTTACTCCATCTGACAGAGTTAAGTTAGTACTGCCTTTCCACCCGCACGGTCAGATGGTTAAGAAAATTCTTTATCGTCATCTGCCAATAATCCAACTCAACTCCGACACTCGCGACATTTTCTCTGATCCACCCCTATTGGCATACAAACGTGAGCCAAACCTTAAGGACATCCTCGTCCACAGCCACTTGAAGCAGAGCCTTACATATGTTGGCACCAGAAAATGTAACCGCCCCCGCTGCGTTACCTGCCCGGTAGTCTGGGAAACGAAATCAATCACCTTTCCCAAAACTATCCTCACTCTTCATGAGGGATTCACATGCGAGTCCTGTAATGTGATATATGTCATCGTTTGCAACAGATGCAGAATAACATATACTGGTGAGACTGGCCTCAGATTAGGGGACCGCATGCAAAAACATCTGTACGACATCACCCAGCATGCTTCGAAACCAGTCCCAAATCATTTCATTGGCCCCAACCAGAGGCAAATCTGATTTTCTGGTAACAGCCATCAAACAATGTCACGCAGATGACACAAGCCGCCTGGCACTTGAGAACCGTTGCATTCAAAATTATGGGACACTGGAGCCACATGGGTTAAACTTGCTGTTTAGCTACACATAACATTCTCTTAAATCATTATAGTACCTCTCCAATAAGTCCACCCCTTCTTACTTTTCAAACTTCCTCACAGCATCACTCTGCAACTCCTCTTCCCCAATCATCTGTTTCAACTTCTCCTAGCTAGGTCAATATTGTATCACTCTCTCTCTCCTCCCCGGTTCCCCATCCACCACCCCCAGTTACAACCCACCGACCACATGTCAAGGTCTCTATTTAAACAGTATCCATGTTCTACTAAATCCATTCCTGACACACACCGGCGGACAAGTCACACCTTACAATTTACAGCTAAGTACTCTATAAAAAAAATTTTTTTAAAAAATAGTATTCATGTGAATCTATACTTTACCTCCTCTCTCTATTTCTTCATCCTGTATGTTTTTGTATGATTAAGGCTCACGCTGAAGCGTCACAACTTTGTAATCGTTAAGTAATAAAGCTGCTGCTACTTTTTCCTATTTTATACAAGGCAAAGATGGATGCATGACATCATTAATGATCTGCAAATTGATGCATCAGCAGCAGGGCAACTTGCTTACAATGGAGAGGCCTACAGGAGTGCTCTTAGGGAGGCAAAGCTCCGCAAGGACATGCAAATGAATGAATTAAAGAATTAAACTGTGAAGAGCCTATAAGCATATTACCATGGGTTGAAATACAGATGTGTGAACCTGAAATAGAGGAACCAGACTTAGAAGATGTTATCTCCAGTATCATGCTTCTATGAAACAACAAAACAACAGGTTCAGGTGTAATTGCTGCAGAAGTGATTAAGGAAGGAGGTCTAAATCTACATGAACAGATATGTGCACTAATACAACAAATATGGAGAGAAGAAAAACTCCCTAGTGAATGGAGAGAATCATTACTGATCTCAGTATTCAAAAAAGGTGATAAGAGCAAGGTGAGAAAACTACAGAGGAATATCCTTACCACAAACATGCTACAAAATATTATTTATTATACTTTTAAATAAATTAAAATCATACATCGAGAACATACTAGAAAACTATTGAGTAGGTTTTAGGAAGAATAAATCAACCGTAGACCAAATATTTTATCTACGTTAAAGAGCAGAAAAGTACTGGGAATATGGAAAAGAAGTACGTAATATCTGAATTGACTCCAACAAAGCTTATGACAGCATAGATAGGAGCAGCTTTTGGAAGATTATGAAAGAATTTGAGATACCTAAAAATTTAATCAATTTGACCAGAATATGCATGAAGGATGCACAAAATACAGTAATATATAAAGGAAGAAAGTCATAACACTTCTAGAAAAGAACTTGTTTAAAACAAAGTGATACACCGTCTCCATTATTATTCAGCCTAGTACTAGAAAAGGTAATAAGAAAAATGAAAGAACAAAGCAGTACAGAGAAAGAAAATGCTAGGCTGATGACACCGACCTAGTGGAGGAAACTATGCAAGCCATCAATACCTGTATACATTGAGAGATGTGGAACTAAAAGTGGGCTTGATCATTAATAAAGATAAGACAGAGTATATGAAGATATCAAGAGACCAGAGGTAGAATGATCCAGATTATGTATATGTTGGAGATATGATCATAAGGAAAGCAGGAACATACAAATATCTAGGCACAAACTTCAACAGAAGCAACATAGTAAGCAAGGAAATTAAAAGCAGAGTAAAGACAGAGAGTAAAATATACTTCGAATTGTAACACCTGTTAAAATCCAAAATCCTGTCCCAAACCACCAAAATAACAATCTACAAAACTATAATAAGCCCAGCTATCATGTATGGATCAGAAACGTGGAGTACAACAAAGAAAGATGAACAATAATTGCAGATCTTTGAGAACAAGGTCCTAAGAAGAATCTCTGGGCCGATAAAGGATACCAACAGTGGAGAATGGAGAGCCAGAAAGAACACTGAACTGAACAGCTTATTTAAATACCAACAAATTATACATGTCTTGAAACTGAACAGACTACACTGTTTGGGCCATGTAGAAAGAATGGAAGAGAACAGACGAACGAAAATGATGCATGTACAAAGAGATGTGGGAAACAAGATCAAGGGGCAGACCAAGATAAAGATGGAAAGACAACATAGAAGAGGATATAAAAGAAACTGGTGTCACCAACTGGAAAGAGAAGGTTAGGAATAGAGAGGAATGGAGGCGAACTTTATCTGCGGCAATGAGCCTTAATGGCTTAGAAAGCTGAAGAAGAAGAGTATCTAGATGATTATATCTGAAACAAAATGTATAAAGTAGAAAAAAAGTAGGAATAGCTTTATTATTTAATGAATACAAAGTTGTGATGTTTTGATGTTTGCCTTCATCAGACAAACAGGACGAAGAATAAGATAGAGGAGACAAAGTATAGGATTACACTAAACTAAGTTAATGAAATAAGTTAAGGATGTGTACTATCTCCAGACCTTTTTTCTCTGTACTGCGAGAATATTCTAAGAATGATCATCACAGAACCAGGCATAAAAACTGGAGGATACAATATTAACAACCTTCGGTATGCTGACGACACAGTACTGATAACTGAGAACCAACAAGACCTGCAAAACCTCTTGGATAAAGTCGCCAAAGAAAGTGAACAGAAAGGCCTTACTTTGAACATCAAAAAGACAGAGACTATGGTTATATCTAAGAAACAGAATTCACCAGTATGCAGTATTAAATTAAATGGAACTATTCTAAATCAGGTGCAGAAATTCAAATACCTTGGAACAGTAATAACTTCAGATGGGAAATGCAGAACAGAAATTAGGAACAGAACAGGCCAAGCAAAGATTGCATTTCAGAGAATGAGAAACATATTACCCAACACACCATGTTAGAAAACGAGTCCTAAAATGCTATATTGAACCTATCTTGTTATATGCAAGTGAATCATGGACAATAGGCAGGTCTACACAAAAATCACTGGAAGCAACAGAAATGTGGTTTATTAGAAGAATGTTGCGAATCCCCTGGACAGCAAAAATAACTAATGAGGAATGTATGAGAAGAGCTCGAGAGACAAAAAATCTTGTCAAAAAGATAAGAGAGAGACAATGTACTTTCATAGGACATGCAATGAGAAGAGGGGGTATTGAAAATATTATAACAACAGGAAAAATAGAAGGAAGAAGATCAAGAGGAAGACCAAGAGAAATGATACTATACAGTCTGGCGGGATGGTGTGAGAGGAGATCACCAACTGAGCTGATGGCCTGCATGAAGGAATGTGTACTCTGGAGAAACATAATAGCCAACGCCAGTCGGCATGGCACCTGATGATGATGATGATGAATGAAATAACAAACAAATGAAAAAAATGAATGAAAAATACAAAATAAGACATTAAAATTAAATGGCACTTAGCTTGAATAAGTGAGAACACAGTGAGGTGTCCTTTTTCAGCATCACCAATGTAAACAAGAGATGTCTGTTACCAGGGTATGTTCTGAAAGGTGTAAAATAGTGCATGACTGAATATAGAAAATGTTAAGAGAAGAGGAATGAGCAGAGAAGAAGTACAGAATTCTACAAAGAACAGTGATATCTGGAGAGTCAATATCCATGGATGATGCTCATAAGGGAGTGAAAAGTGATGTTACATAGTCATGAGTGGATAGAGAATTGTAATGTTGGATAGTGGATGATGGAAGGGAGTCTATATAAGAGAAGGTGAAATGGATGATTATGGTTGTGGTAGAGGAGTAGCAATGGGATTGTTCATGAGTCTAAACAAAGTGCAACAAGTGAGAATGAGTATGATTGTGGAAGATTATGTGTAGATAAATAAAGAGTTTAAACCATGTGGTTCCAGTGTCCCAAAATCCTGAATATAGTGGTTCTCAAGTGCTAAGCAGTTTGTGTCGTCTGTGTGACATTCTTTGATGGCTGTTACCAAAAAATCAGATTTACCTCTATGGTTGGGGCCATTGAAATGATTAGGGACAGGTTTCAAATCATGATGGGTGATATTGTATAGATGTTTCTGTATGCAGTCCCCTAGTCTGAGGCCAGTTTCACCAATATAAGTTATCCTGCATCTTTTGCATATGATGACATATATTACATTATGGGACTTGCTTGTGAATCCCTCATTGAGGGTCAGGATAGTTTTAGGGAAGGTGATTGTTTTTGTTTCCCAAACTACAGGGCAGGTAATACAGCGAGGGCGGTTACATTTTCTGGTTCCAACATATGTAAGGTTCCACTTTAAGTGGCTATGAACGAGGATGTCCTTGAGATTTGGCTCAATGCTTGTAGGCTAATAAGGGTGGATCAGAGAAAATGTCACGCGTGTCAGGGTGTCTGAAATAATTACTTTACATCTTCATGATGAAAAATAATGTCTAACAAATGCTATGCATTTCTTTGTTGTCAAAGTGTGACCAATGTGAGTATACAGCACTGTTTTTAATTTAAAATAATGTTTCTTGTTTCATTTTGCACAATTTTGAATGAAAAAATAATTAATAGTTTTCCTTCACTATAACTATAGTAATATAGTTAAAGAGATTTTGCTTATACTTGTTATAGTAACTTAATATTTTAAGTAATATGTTTTTGTGTAATTTGATGCTTAGAATTACATTTGTTTTAGTAATTTGGTGTTCAGAGATTTCCTTTCCTCAGAATTAAATTTTTCCTGGAATACCTCAGCTTGGTATTTGTGTGCTGTCCCAGAAACTCAGATTTTAATTAATCACAGTTATTCAGGGCTTTTAAAAACAGTTTTCTCTATACTGCTAGTCTGTGCATAAACTGTGTGGTTTTTCTGATTAATTATTTTGATGTGATTTTAGCTGTTACAACAGACAGTTCTGTGCCTTTCATTTTATTTTTCCAGTAGCTCAGTAATTATAGATTAGAGTAATCAAAAACACTTCTCTGAATTTAATAAAAGTATGAAAATAAGTAAGAATTCAGATAAATAACATACAAATACATAGAAAAATTAGGAGCATGCAACAGAAACGCAAAACTTCATATTATTGTTGTGCATTGAACATCAGGAGCGCTACAACAAATTATGTTTAGTTCTTCTGTCAAAATTTTAACACAACTCTAAGATTTTTAACAGTATTCTCACATGAGTAAGTTTCTCTCAAATATTTTTAAAAATGACATTTTCAGAATGCCAGCCACCATCTTTTGGTCCTGACTGTAAAGAAAAGTGTACTTACTGTTGGAATAGTTCATGTGACATATATAATGGGATGTGTTACAGGTGCCCTCCAGGAAAAGTTGGAGATCATTGCGATCAGGGTGGGTCTTGTGTTATTTTTCCATAAAACAAAATTTAAAGCTTCAAGATCAATGTTTTATAATATACACTGTACAGGATGTTTCAGTCAGTTATTGTCAGTTTCGATTTAGTAGTACATTGGCTAAAGCAAATTTATTTATATGAAAACAGTGTCAAAGTAACAAATAAGGATTATAATTTAACATATGGGTAGCTTTGTGGATGATGTTCTCGATATGAGCCCCTTCCGTGGGACTCTCGAACCTGTTGGAGATGTAATACAAAGTTCTGTACAGCACAGGTGAGCATTTCTCTTGTGACCTGTACATAACTGTCCATAATCCTCTCCTCAGATTTCAGGGAGCACTGCTTGACACTTTGTCCTTCAGGTAGCCCTAGAAGAGGTAATCATGTGGATTTAAATTCACATTGCGTGGTGGCCAAGACAATCTACACTGGAATTGCCGTGGGAAACAACTGGATGCTATGTGATGCTGGAACTTGGAGTGCAGGAATTCCAATACCTCTAAAATGGTGTGAGGCCTAGCTCCATGTTGTTGGGACCACCATGCTTGAAGAGAACATGTTCTCCGTCTCTGTTCAGGGAAGAAGGAGTCAAGTATCATGGCATAAGTCTCTCCAGTGATGTAATCATCAAACATGAAAGGTCCAGTCACTCCCTATGGGGAAACCTCACACAAACCAAGACTTTCTGGGCATGCAGAGTGGATTTTTGAATTTTATGTGGGTACTGAGTACCCCAGAAATGCACATTATGTCTGTTAATGTCCCCTGTGAGATGAAAGTAGGCTTCATCACTAACCCAATTGTGCTCCAGAATGTGAGAGTTCTGCTGCGTGATTTCCAATTTCCTCCACAAACTTAGTCCACTGTTCTCAGCACACAGTTGTCAGAGACAGGAACACATTACAGCGCATGTATGCTAGAGTGGTTCAAAGTATGTGCCACGCTGTTGAAAGGCAATCTCACAATTTCTATACCTAAATGTTGCACATACTTCTGTGTAGGAGATTAGACCACATTCGCACGAATGTTCTCAACAGTTTTGGTCTTGTGAACACTCGGCTTGCTCCCACTTCTTTTATTGCCAGTTACTTTTCCACTTTCGCGAAATTGCTTTACAAAAATCTTCACCGTATTCTTTGCACTAGTACTGGTTTTTGAACCTGGCTGGACTGTGACAAAGGAATATATTTGATAAACCATTCCACAACTCGAGTTTTCTGCTCAGTTTTAGTGGTGGCACAATTTTTTAATGAGTTCACTGTATTTAAAAAAATAGTTTGATGATTATGTCATTAACACTTACATCGACCTGTGTACTTTTCCTAAATCAAAACTTACAAAAAACTGACTAAACTCTGTCGTTTCTGCAATCTTTTAGAGCCATGCCATATTTATTTCTTTTTCATATATCCATTTCTTCATTTTTCAATATTCATTTCTCAACTATTGTTATTATTTAGGGGACCAGCTTCACATACAAGTATATATGTGTATGGGAACAAACATTGGAAGCTGTATACTGCATTAAAAAAAAGATTTCACTTATTACAGACGATGAAGGTAAACAGGAGAAAACAAAAGTTCTAAATAATAAAAGTGTTTGAGGTGACATAGCAAGAAGATGCTGCCTTTTTTATTTTGAAGATTAGTTATAATACAGTGAAGTCAACATGATTTGTCTCCCTCTGAACTGTAACTCTCTGTACCTTAATTTTTTTGAGTTTCAAACTTCAATGAAAATTTTAAAACTTTTGACTCCATATTTTTTTCACTTTCATCCGTGTCTCATCATCATGTGCCGTGCCGACTGGCGTTGGCTATTATGCTTCTCCAGAGTATCCGATCCTTCATGCAGGCCATCAGTTCAGTTGGTGATCTCCTCTCACATCATCCCGTCAGACTGTCCAGTATCATTTCTCTTGGTCTTCCTCTTGATCTTCTTCCTTCTATTTTTCCTGTTGTTATAATATTTTCAATACCCCCTCTTTTCATCGCATGTCCTATGAAAGTACATTGTCTCTCTCTTATCTTTTTGACAAGGTTTTTTTGTCTCTCGAGCTCTTCTCATACATTCTTCATTAGTTATTTTTGCTGTCCAGGGGATTCGCAACATTCTTCTAATAAACCACATTTCCGCTGCTTCCAATGATTTTTGTGCAGACTTGCCTATTGTCCATGATTCACTTCCATATAACAAGATAGGTTCAATATAGCATTTTAGGACTCATTTTCTAACATTCATTGATAAAGATGTGTTAGCTGAAATGCAGTCTTTGCTTGGCCTGTTCTGTTCCTAATTTCTGTTCTGCATTTCCCATCTGAAGTTATTACTGCTCCAAGGTATTTGAATTTCTGCACCTGCTTTAGAATAGTTCTGTTTAATTTAATACTGCATGCTGGTGGATTCTGTTTCTTAGATATAACCATAGTCTCTGTCTTTTTGATGTTCAAAGTAAGGCCTTTCTGTTCACTTTCTTTGGCGACTTTATCCAAGACATTTTGCAGGTCTTGTTGGTTCTCAGCTATCAGTACTGTGTCGTCAGCATACCGAAGGTTGTTAATATTGTATCCTCCAATTTTTATGCCTGGTTCTGTGATGATTGTTCTTAGAATATTCTCGCTATACAGAGAAAAAAGGTCTGGAGATAGTACACATCCTTGTCGTACCCCTTGTTTTATAGGTTGATATTTTCCAGTTCTATTTTCAACTCGAACTGCTGCTTCTTGCTGCCAGTATAGATGTTTTACAATCCTCAGATCTTTGCCGTCTACAGTGATGTCTTCAAGCATTTTAATAATTTCATTATGTTTCACCTTGTCGAATGCCTTAGTGTAATCAATGAAGCATAAGTAGAGATCTTTCTGTACTTCTAAAGCTCTTTCTGTTAGTGTTCGTAAAGCATAAATGGCATTGTGTGTTCCCTTTCCTTCAACAAATCCAAACTGTTCATCTGCTATTTCCATTTTTATCTTTTTCCTTGTTCTTCTCATAATTATTCTCAGAAATAGCTTCGTTATGTGACATGAGAGGCTGATAATCTGGTGGTTGTCACATTCCTTTGCACCTGGTTTTTTTGGTAGTGCTATAAACATGGATTTAATCAGGTCACTGGGAATATAACCACTGTTGTAAATGTCATTCAGTAACTTGGTTATTATTTTTATTCCTGTCTCCTCTAGTGCCTCTATTTCTTCTATTGTTATATTATCAGGCCCAGTCGCTTTTCCTTTCTTCATGTGTTTGATGGCATCTATGATTTCATTTTCAAGTATTGGTGGTCCCTCACAGTTTTCAGTATCTGGTGTTAATTCTGGTCTTTCTCCTCCATATAGCTCACCAATATACTCTGTCCACCTGTCCACAATGTCTTCTTTTCCCATTAACATTTTACCTTCTTTCGATTTCAGGCATCCTGTGGTATATTTTGTTTTCCTGCCTGTGAGTTCATTAATTTGTTTGTGCATGTTTTTGCTGTCTTTAATATGAGAGTCCTCTAGCTGTCTGCACTGCTCATTTAACCACACTTCTTTTGCTTCTCTGCATTTGCGTCTTATTTCTTTATTCGTGTCTCATAGCATTATAAATATGCTGAGCATATAAAGTATGAAATGATACAAATAAAAATAAACTTTAAACTTCAGATACATTTTCAGACACAAAAAAATGGAAAATATTTTTTTCCCTACAGATTGCCCACATTTAAAATTTGGTGAAAACTGCAGCCAGAACTGTAGCACAAACTGTGGAGGCAATGGCAGCTGTGACCCAGTAAATGGAACCTGCACTCAAGGTTGTGATAGTGGCTTTACTGGTCCTAAGTGTGAGCAGAGTGAGTACAAATTAGATAGAATATTCTTGGCAGAGGCTTATAAATTATAATGAGAAAAAATGTCCCCAGTATTTATTTCAGTATTACATTGAATTTATTTCATTAATTTTAATTGCTTTTTGAGATGTGGAATAAGTTTAAAATACAGATACAAGCTTTGATATAGTAGTAGAAATATGATTTATTATTTTTTTACCTTGTTTTTTTTTTACTTTTTCACTATAGACTGCACCCGTGGCTTTTTTGGCAAAAACTGTGGAGAGAAATGTGAGCATTGTGGAGGAGATGGTGAATGTTCCCCAAAAAATGGAAACTGTTATCAGGGTTGTATGGATGGCTATGAAAATCCAAACTGTACCAAACGTAATATGTCTTTTTTTAACAGTCTTAAAAATCTATATTTTTGTGTTACCAAGTTAGAGAAAAAAAAGTTAAATGTAAGGCTTCAGACTGTTATATAACTGTGACAAATTTTCCACAAGTTAATATGACGTTAAAAAAAAATTAACTCAAAGTGACAGTATAAATCAGTTTCTGCACTAAACTGCTGCTGAAACAAGTGAACAGATTTGTCTTAACCTATCAAAAGCCAGAATCTTATTACTGGGATCTGAGCCATGCTGGACTGACAAACTTATTACGTATTTGTTATATTCAAATGATCAGTAATTTGTTGCATTGTTTGGTTATAAGGACTGCAAACACGCCACAAACAGCCTCTGGCAGTCAAGTCCAGCTCCTGGCCTTCCCGTGGCAGAACTGTTTAAACTGACAGGAGAAGGGGCGAGGGCGAATATCTGGCGCCTGAAAACCAGTTACTTAGGGTAGATGAGTGTCACGTTTGGTAGCTCATCTGCCGCTGTTGGCGAGATCTTAAGCTGCCGTGCGTGGAGCGGTGCTCTTCCCGGCCAATGAAGAAATTTGCAAATGAGGTTGCCGCGCAGCATCACTGCGGAAAAGGTGGTTGAAAGGATAAATCGAAGCAAACAGTCAAATCACGGCACCTCTGGTCTGGAGGTCGGCCACGTCCTGAGTGCAGTCATATCGGGTGAAATGCATGAACCGGCTTGTCCCAGAGGTTAAGTCACTGCTGGCTTGACTCTTCAAATGCCGCGCGTGGAGTGAAGCTCCTCCCGGTTAAGGAAGTAAATGCGGAAATAAAGGTTGCTGTGCGGCGCCGATGGGAAAAGGTGGTGGAAAGTGAAGTTTAACCTGGTATGTCCAGTAGTATCGCTACGAGAGCTATACCACGGCGCCTCTGCTCTAGAGGCCGCCTACGTCCGAAATACACCTACACTGGTGAAATATGCTTAAACCGGCACACACCAGGGTGGAACTCGATGGCTAGACATGTCATGCCACCTCCGCTCTAGAGGTCGGTAACGCCTGATAAACACCCATACTGGTGAATTTTGCCTAAACCGGCTCATACCAGGGGTGAATCTTGAAGGCTATGAATGTCACAGTACCTCTGCCCCAGAGGTCGGTCCCGTCCCAAACACGCCCATACTGGGAAATGCCTAAACCGGCTCAACCCAGGGTAGAAGTCACTAGTGGCGAGGATTCGTCCTCCTGGACAAAAGCTCCATCCTGGTCACAACTAGGAAGGGTAGCGGCCACGACCGCAAAATGCTGAAGTCGGAGACACTGGACCAGGGAAGTCTAGATAGGCAACCACCTCTCACCCGGCGGGGATGTCTGCGTATCCTAATCACGCTGAGGTTTTCCGGTGAGAAAGTCCAACCCTGGACTGGATGGGCAACCACCTCTCACCCAGCGGTGATACACGGGTATCTCAAAACACGTCGAGGTTTTCCGGTGAGAAAGTCCAACTCTGGCCTGGGTGGGCTTACGCCTCTCACCCAGCGGGGATGCACTGATATTCCAAACACGTCGAGGTCTTCCGGTGAGAAAGTCCAACCCTAGACCAAACTGGTGCAATGAAAACCACGGTGTCACGCAATCCTGCTTCTGAGACCCACCAAGAATACAAGCTAAAGCACTGTGATACTCCGAACCCCTTGTGGTCCTTTCGTGGAACTCGTGTGGTCTATTTTGGACCACACAGGGGACCACGGGACCTAACGAGGACCACATGCGTGAATTCAGTAGGTTCACAGTGCGGTTTTTGGTGGTAGAAGTGAACGAAGAAGAAGAAGAAGAAGAAGAGTTGCATTGTTTAAAAGATCATTGCCTTGAATGTGGATTTTAAAATTTGAAAGCTGTTTTTTTCTGTCTTGGAGCACTACAGAAACTCCTCCATCCATCATCATAGACATACAGAAAATCTCTCTCTCTCTCTCTGAATCTTAGGTGCCCAGGGCACATGGGGCTTCCGCAAGGGTTTTCCACAAATGCCTGTCCTTCGCCTTTTTTTCTGCTCTTGCCCAGGTGAGCCCTCTATTGCTCAACATCCTTTCTGTTGTTCTTCTCCATGTCTCTTTTGGTCTACCTTTACTTCTGTTCCCCTGTGGTGTCCATCTTAGTGCTATTTTTGGTAGTGAGTTGTCAGTCATTCGGAGCACATGTCCCAACCATCGCCAGCGTCTTTCCTCAATAATTGTTGTCAGTGGCTTCATCTGCATTTCTGCCAATAAGATGTTATTCCTTATGGCGTTTGGCCAAAATATTTTCCTAATTCTTTGTAAACATTTAGTCTGGAAAGAATTCAACTTGTTTTCTATGGTTTTGGTGATTTTCCAGCATTCACTTCCATAGAGTAGTACACTTAGAACATTACTCTTAAATATCCTGAATTTCGTATTTATGCTTAGTTTTTTTATTTCAGTATAGTCTGCAGCACTGCAAAAGCCTGGTTTGCTCTAGTAAGTCTGCTGTTGATGTCCTCTGTGCTGTCTACATTTTCTACTACTCTACTGTCAAGGTATACAAATTCGTTGACCTTCTCCACTAACTTGCTATCTTCTCTGAGTACATTTCTGGTGTTCACATTTTGTTTCATTAATTTTGTCTTTCCTACGTTGATTTTTAGTCCTATGTTGTTTGCATTCTGAGTTAGCTTGTTTATTTTATCTTGCATATCTTTGTGACTGCTTGATAATAGACACATGTCGTCCGCTAAGTCAAGGTCCTCCAGCACTGTGTCAAGGGTCCATTGTAACCCTCTGCGTTTGTCTGATGTTGCCTCCTTCATTAACCAGTCTACTGCCAAGATAAATAATGTTGGTGATAGTACACATCCCTGTTTCACTCCTGTTTGTACCCTAAAGCTGCTGGAGGTATACAGAAAATATAATAGTGTTTATTTATTTCAGACATTTATGAATTGTCCTGTGTCTTGTTTATATTTGTATAATGCAGCCTGTGATTATGGAAAATATGGTGCTGAATGTGGCCATAATTGCAGCCAGAACTGTACTCAGAAAGGTGAACAATTTTGTAATCATGTTTCTGGCAAATGTTTGGCTCCATGTCGCAGTGGTTACAGTGGTGAAATGTGTGATATGGGTATGTTTGTGTCTTATAATCTTTCATAAAATTATTAGTGGCTTATGATTTTAATCTTTCAAAGCATGATGTTTAAATTAATATATTTTCATTAACTGTGTGATCATTTTGAAAGCCAAGTGTTATTTTTTTCATTTTTATATCTCAAAAAAACTTTTGTTCAAACTACCAGTTAAAAATATAATGTAAAGTCAGATCTTCATATGATAAAAGAAAGATGAAAATATAATATGTTGACTTGTGACTTAATCAGGGACAAATAGAAAGAAAACAAATCAATAAAGAGAGAATGTGTCTGTTAAAAAAGGGAAAATGACTGGGGAAAAAAATAAAAATAAATAAAAAGACATAAATAGCACTATGCTGAAATTTTTGAAGTCCTTTACATTGTACATTCACATATTATTAACTATATTTAATCATCCTTTCACCATTGTGAAGTGTTTTCAGTGACATTTTGTTATTTTTCAACTATCTTTATAAAAGAAAAAAGCTAATTGCAAGGTCTGATACCAGTTATAAATTAGAGAATGATTTTTGTATTTCTTTATCTTTATTACTTATTTCTCAACTACAACTTTCTTAAACTTCATTTTTATAAATGAATGAGTGCATAATTAAATTCATATTCTAACCAGTCTCAGATATCTGTAATTTAAAAAAAAAAACACTCAGTAATCTTACTCACATTAGTGAATATGTTTGATGAGTACACAGCATCTTTGAATAAATTAAAAAACATTTAGGCTACATTAAGGGGTATTATAATGCCCATACTGAATGGAGTACTTAAACAGAACAGCTAGATAATGATAAAAAATTAAGAATGAATCTGAAGCAACTTGACCTGCAAGAGATAGGGAGAGAGACAGAGAGAGTAAAATAGAAATACATTAAAGTCAAACTTCCCTGGAGAAATGGCATCAGATACTGCTGCTGCTGCTGATGATGTTATAAAACAAGGAATATTTATTTCAGCTACATATTGTATTAAAACTATTGTTATTGTTAAGTTCTAAATTCTCTGTAATGTATATACCCCAGATCCTCAGAAGAGTTTTCTTCAACTAACAAATTCATGAGAATAAATCAAAGGATTACAGTGAAACTCTTGGGTGTTCTTTTCATGTATGTTAATTCATTCATTCATTTGCATGTCCTTTGTGGAACTTTACCTCCCTAACAACACTCCTGTAGCCCTGTTGGTTGTGAGCAAGATGGCCTGCTGCTGATGCATCCATTTGCAGATCATCAACGATGTCTTGCTGCCATCTTTGCCTTGGGCTTCCTCTCTTTCTTTTTTCCTTTATGTACCCTTCCAAGATGGTTTTCTCTAGATTATCATGACGTTTGATGTGTCCAAAATATTTAAGTTTTCTCTCTTTAATCCTCTTTACTAGCCAGCCTTCTTCAATATTAAGTTCTTGTAGTATAGATATATTTGTTCGTGTCCATAATATCTGAAGAACTCTTCTGTAGCATTTACATTCAAAGGCATTTATGTGTTTCTCAGCTGTTTTGTTAAGTGCCCAGGTCTCACAGGCATATGTTGTGATGGGAAAGATGCATGTCCTTAATAATCTTATTTTTGTAGTTCTGTCTGTTCCTCTCCACAGATTCTTTAGTTGTTGTACTTTATGAAGAGTGATAGATGTCATCCTTTAATTTCCCTCATTGTATCTCCATTATTAGTTAGTAATGATCCAAGATATTCAAAAAATCTCCACTTTTTCCAATTTTTCCTCATTGATACATATTTCAGCTGCCTTGTTTTTTTTTTATCAGTTGTCATCAGTTTAGTCTTCTTCACATTAAGATAGAAGCTTTGCTCTTCGCTGTTCTTATGGACTGACACAATTTTTTTTTCCATTCCTTTTTGTGTTGTGAACAGTAATACTGTGTTATCAGCATCTCTAATCTCTGGTATATCATAACCTCCAATTGTTATGGCATTGTAATATTCTTTGTCTACATCTTCTCTAACATTCCTCATTATATTTTCAATATACAAGTTAAATAAGTAAGATGACAAAGTGCACCCCTGACAGTTAATTAGTTAATTAGTGTCTGTAAATGATTAGAGTTTGTAGTAAATCACTGATGACAGAATGTCATTCTTTGAAAACCTTTCCAGATATAATTATGGTCAATTTTTAATGTAGGATTAATATATGAAATTAGTTTAGGAAAATAGTAGGATTCAAAGATTGGCTTTATATGCTAATTGTTTCTCTTACTCTCTACTTTCCATATGTCCAACCCATCCCCAAAACAGCATCTCCACAGGAAATTTCTCCCACAGTTTCTCCACTAGTAGCACCTATAGCAGGTGGTGTTGCTGCTTTCATTGCAGTTCTTATCATCATAGCCATAATTGGTGTCATTTTTTGGAGGTAAAGTACACACTGTATGAATTGGTGTATTTAAAAAATGTTTTCATTACGACATTTAATGTCAGTGCACTAAATAATTTATAATGAATGGAATGTATAATAAATATGTTACTGTTATAATTTTCATCACGTGCTCTTTACCTATGTGGCACACAAAAGAAATAAAATAAATTGCTCAACAGATTGCTACTCACTGAAACACATGTGTCTGCCTGCATACTGTGACAGTAAAGTTAAAACTACTCACCAAGATGAATAGAGCCATCACTGTGTAAAAGCCTTTTATCTGAACTAAGAATGGAGATAGTAGTGAGCCTTTAATGACAGAAAATACAAGAATTTTAAATCTTGTAAGTAAAAAAAAAAATACTTGAAGTTCCTAGAAAACAGAAACACAGGACATGAACAGACTGCAAAAGATGAAGCTGAGCTTTTACATTGGTCATAAATGTAAATATGCCCCTCATGATGATCATGTTGTAAGAATTCAAAAATTGCCATTTTAAATGTGAATACAGCTGTGACAAAGTGCTTCATTTACTACAGGGAATTCACTCATTGTTGGTGGTTGATGCAAAAGAATACATTAATCTGATTTAAACAGCATGTACCTTATAGTATGCTTCTTCTTTGTTCGCTTCTACCACCAAGACCGCCCTTTGATCCTACTGAATTTACTCCTGTGGTCTTCGATAGGTCCCGTGGTCCCCGAAAGGATCACAAGAGGTTCAGAGTATCGCAAGGCTTGAGCCTGTATTCTCGCTTCTTGGGTCTCACAAGCGGGATTGCGTGACACGGTGGTTTTCGTTGCACCAGTTTAATCTAGAGTTGGACTTTCTTACCGGAAAACCTCGACGTGTTTTGGATATCAGTATATCCCCACTGGGTGAGAGGTGGTTGCCCATCCAGGCTAGGGTTGAACTTTCTTACCGGAAAACCTTGACGTATTTTGAGATACCCGTGTATCCCCACCGGGTGAGAGGTGGTTGCCCATCCAGTCCAGAGTTGGACTTTCTCAGTGGAAAACCTCAGCGTGATTAGGATATGCATACATCCCCACTGGGTGAGAGGTGGTTGCCTATCTAGACTGCACTGGTCCAGTGTCTCAGACTTCAGCATCTTGTGGTCGTGGCCGCTACTATTCCTAGTTGTGACCAGGATGGAGCTTTTGACTAGGAGGACGAATCCTCGCCACTAGTAAGTTCCACCCAGGGTTGAACCTGTTTAGGCATATTATCCCAGTATGGGCTTGTTTGGGATGAGACTGACCTCTAGAGCGGAGGTACTGTGACATGAGTAGCCATCAAGTTTCACCCCTGGTTTAAGCCGGTTTAGGCATATTTCACCAGTATGGGTGTACATCGGAAGTGGCCGGCTTCTAGAGCAGAGGTGCCATGGTATGAGTAGCTCTTACCGCGAGACCTCTGCACATACTGATTAAGCTTCACTTTATCCTTTCCATCACCTTTGCACATCGGCACCACACGGCAACCCTAATTGCTTTTCGCATTTTCTTCATTGGCTGGGAGGAGTTTCACTCCACTCACGGTATCCAAAGAATCTCGCCAGCAGTATCTTAACCCCTGGGTTAAGCCGGTTCAGCAGGTCGCCCGGTATGAATGAACATAGAACGTGGCCGACCTCCAGAGTGGAAGGGCCATGATTTGAGCAGTCCTGACCTCGAGACTGCTGATTGCTTCACTTAATCCTTTCTTTCACTTTTTCCACAGTGGCGGCACACAGCAATCCCATTTGCTGGGTGAGAGGAGCCCCACTCCACGGCATGGCAGCTGAAGAATTTCGCCAGCAGTGGGTTTTAAATCAGAGTTTTACTTCTTTCAGATGAGCTACCAAATAAGACTCTCATCTTCCCGAAACGTCTGGGTTTCGGGCACCAGATATTCGCCTTCACTCCTTCTCCTGTCAGTTTGAATAGTATTGCCATGAGAAGGCCAGGATCTGGACTCGACTGTCAGAGGCTATTTGAGACGCACCTTGGAGACATTTAATTGGAGTGGAGAGCATATCCTCCACCCCACCCCCGGCTATGACAGTCCTTAGAACCTAGCATGCTTCTAAAATGAAATCATGTATCTGTATTAACCTTATATATATATAAATTTCCATGTCGCTAAATGTCACATAGGGCTCGCATGGTAGCTTGCCAAGTTTCCTGTTTTTGGTGAGCTTTTCACCCTCATCAAGGGATGTTATTCTCACTAAACCGGCCTCTTTTAACAATGTCCTCTTTAGGTCGACCTCTTTTTCTTCAGACTTTTGTGTTCCACCTGATAGCTTGTTTTGGGGTTCTCTGGTTGTTTCTTCTCAGCACATGACCGACATATGTCCATCTTCTTTTTCTGATCATCTATGAGACAGGTTGTTATTTGCTCATCTATCTTATCTCTGCAATGGTCTTGAATTGATTCCACTTTATACAGTGTATTTTCCTGATGCATTTGTTTAAAAAAAAGTCTCATTTGTTGTCTATTTCTTTAGTTATTTTCAAGCTTTCACATGCATAAATGAGGGTGGATATTATATTTGAACTGAATAATCTTGACTTGGTTTTTGTGCTGATAACTTTTGAATGCCACATGTTCTCAAGATTCTTGAAAGTCAATGCTGCTTTTGCAATTCGAATTCTAACTTCCTTTTTGGTGTCACCATCTTGGTCTACAGGTCAAAGAAAAAGAGGTCGACCGTGTGAAACTCTAAAGAGGACATTGTTAAGAGAAGCCAGTTTTGTGGGCGTAACATCCCTTGATGAAGTTGAAAAACTCACAGAAAACAAGAAAACTTGTCAAACAACTATGTGAGCCCTATGTGATGCTTAACGGCACGGGAAGGATGTAAGATGTAAAGATCCTGGTCTGTGTAACTGCTCAGAGATGCAAATTGGTGATGCTAATATATATATATATATATATATATATATATATATATATATATACATATCTCTGAACCTTAAGTGCCCAGGGCACATGGGGCTTCCACAAGGGTTTTCCACAAATGCCTGTCCTTCGCCTTTTTTTTCTGCTCTTGCCCAGGTGAGCCCTCTATTGCTCAACATCCTTTCTGTTGTTCTTCTCCATGTCTTTTTTGGTCTACCCTTACTTCTATTCACCTGTAGTGTCCATCTTAGTACTATTTTTGGTAGTGAGTTGTCAGTCATTTGGAGCACATGTCCCAACTATCACCAGCGTCTTTCTTCAATAATTGCTGTCAGTGGCTTCATCTGCATCTCTGCCAACAAGATGTTATTTCTTATGGTGTTTGGCCAAAATATTTTTCTAATTCTTTGTAAACATTTAGTCTGGAAAGAATTCAACTTGTTTTCTATGGTTTTGGTGATTTCCAGCATTCACTTCCATAGAGTAGTACACTTAGAACATTGCTCTTAAATATCCTGATTTTCGTATTTATGCTTAGTTTTTTAGATTTCCATATAGTCTGCAACACTGCAAATGACTGGTTTGCTCTATTAAGTCTGCTGTTGATGTCCTCTGTGCTGTCTCCATTTTCTACTACTCTGCTGCCAAGGTATACAAATTCATTGACTTCCTCCACTAACTTGCTATCTACTCTGAGTACATTTCTGTTATTCACATTTTGCTTCATTAACGTTGTCTTTCCTACGTTAATCTTTAGTCCTATGTTGTTTGCATTCTGAGTTAGCCTGTTTATTTTATCTTGCACATCTTTGTGGCTGCTTGATAGTAGACAAATGTCGTCCGCAAAGTCAAGATCCTCCAGCACTATGTCAAGGGTCCATTGTAATCCTCTGCATTTGTCTGATGTTGCCTCCTTCATTAACCAGTCTACTGCCAAGATAAATAAAGCTGGTGATAGTACACATCCCTGCTTCACTCCTGTTTGTACCCTAAAGATGCTGGAGGTATGTTCTCCACAGATCACTTTGCACTGGAAACCCTCGTATAGGGCTTTGATTACATTCACTATCTTATGGGGGAGGCCATGCTATCTTAGGATTTTCCACAGTGCATCTCTGTTGACACTGTCAAAGGCTTTCTCAAAATCTATAAACAATGTATATGTTGTGCTATCTATATTTATCCTTTATAGACTACTCAAAGGCATTTGATTGTGTACAACACCAGAAACTTTGGGAAATAATGGAAAAAATGGGATTTCCAACACATTTGATACAATTAACATCACTGCTGTATTTAGAC
>CM019701.1:41683302-41706733 GCA_009760885.1 Achatina immaculata | reverse complement strand
TGCTGTAGAGTAGATATAATTAAAAAAATTAAGTATGACAAGAGTACATATTAAGAAATACAGTGTGGGAAAGACAGTAAACCATTCAAGAGAATTGTGTCTAAATAAAAAGTTAGTTTGCTTATATAATTTAACCAATTAAAATTTAAGACACAAATACTGAAGTTTACCTTCACATGATTAATTTCTGAAAGTGTGGCAGATATTTGGGGATGAGAATAAGCAGTCTGAGGCAGTGGTCAATGATCTTTAAGCTGACTGCTTGCATCATTTATGCTTTATGAACACTAACAGAAAGAGCTTTAGAAGTACAGAAAGATCTCTACTTATGCTTCATTGATTACACCAAGGCATTTGACAAGGTGAAACATAATGAAATTATTAAAATGCTTGAAGACATCAATATAGATGGCAAAGACCTGAAGATTGTAAAACATCTATACTGGCAGCAAGAAGCAGCAGTTCGAGTTGAAAATAGAATTGGAAAATATCAATCTATAAAACAAGGGGTGTGACAAGGATGTGTACTATCTCCAGACCTTTTTTCTCTGTATAGCGAGAATATTCTAAGAACAATCATCACAGAATCAGGCATAAAAATTGGATGATACAATATTAACAACCTTCGGTATGCTGACGACACAGTACTGATAGCTGAGAACCAACAAGACCTGCAAAATCTCTTGGATAAAGTGGCCAAAGAAAGTGAACAGAAAGGCCTTACTTTGAACATCAAAAAGACAGAGACTATGGTTATATCTAAGAAACAGAATCCACCAGCATGCAGTATTAAATTAAACGGAACTATTCTAAAGCAAGTGCAGAAATTCAAATACCTTGGAGCAGTAATAACTTCAGATAGGAAATGCACAACAGAAATTAGGAACAGAATAGGCCAAGCAAAGACTGCATTTCAGAGAATGAGAAACATATTAGCTAACACATCTTTATCAATGATTGTTAGAAAACGAGTCCTAAAATGCTATATAAAACCTATCTTGTTATATGGAAGTGAATCATGGACAATAGGCAAGTCTGCACAAAAATCATTGGAAGCAGCAGAAATGTGGTTTATTAGAAGAATGTTGTGAATCCCCTGGACAGCAAAAATAACTAATGAAGAATGTATGAGAAGAACTGGAGAGACAAAAAGCCTTGTCAAAAAGATAAGAGAGAGACAATGTACTTTCATAGGACATGTAATGAGAAGAGGGGGCATTGAAAATATTATAACAACAGGAAAAATAGAAGGAAGAAGATCAAGAGGAAGACCAAGAGAAATGATACTGGACAGTCTGATGGGATGGTGTGAGAGGAGATCACCAACTGAACTGATGGCCTGCATGAAGGATCGGGTATTCTGGAGAAGCATAATAGCCAACGCCAGTCGGCACAGCACCTGATGATGACTGCATCAGGGTTGACAAACCACACCCAACCAAAACCCTACCCCATTTATCTGTTGGTATACCTATTAGCCCAGTCTGGCTAATAAAGCAGGGATTGCTGCAATCTCTATGGTAGCGGAGGCTGTTATAGAAGTACTGAACCTCCTTGTTTTGTAGCTACAGTCAAAGTTTGCAGAACTAGTTACTGTAGCCCACTCCCCATATGACACCATATGAGTGTTTCAAAACCTTCATTGCATCTGCAACAAAGAACATCCTGCAGCAAAGAACATCCTGCAACAAAGAACATCCTGCAGCACTGAACATCCTGCAACAAAGAACATCCTGCAGCAAAGAACATCCCACAACAAAGAACACCCTGCAACAAAGAACATCCTGCAGCAATGAATGTCCTGCAGCAATGAACATCCTGCAACAAAGAACATCCAGAAACAGTTCCTGAGAGACAGTAAAACAGCAAGTCCTGCTTCATGTGCTTCAGTTAAGTCCTCAGGCTGAAAAAATGAGTACCTGGCTCTTTCCAGAGCTGAGAAGGAAAGGCATGTGATAACATATCTTAGTGTGATAACATATAAAGGAAAATATGAGCACTAACACTATATCCCTAGATGCTTCTATGCTTTTAAGGTTATGTTATTTCCTCATTGTGGATTATCATTGTCCATATGAAAGAACCTTACTGAAAGATGCACCAGAAAGTCTAGAGAAGTAATTTAACATAAAGCCAGTTTTATTATTGGTAGCTAACAATTTCCTCAAAGAGTTAGTTATATGTCTGTACCTCTCTAAATGATGACTGCTTAGCTATCTTGCTGATGTCTGCTGTTACAGTCAATTTTTGCTGCTCCCAAAGCTTGGTGGTTATAGGTGGTTGTGCAGTGACATCAAAATGTGCAAATGAACCAACATTATTCTCACCTGATGGCAAATAATCTCCAATTGTCTGGAAAAGAAACTGAGATTTAGCATGTGACACTGATGATTTTCATGAGATTGTCACTGAAGCAACCAAAAATTTGTAATACTTATTCTAACATGTGGATCCTTCATCTTAACGCAGAGATTTATGCAAGTTATTTCTTTACCAAAGTTATGTGTAAAATACTCATGAAAGACTAAACGGTAAATAGTGAAATGAAAACCTTGGAAACTGTGGATTGGAGAATCAGTTCAGTTAAAAAGTGGAGAAAAAATACTGACTTTTGTGCTTCACACATCTCATAGTTCTTAAAGATGTTTTCTTCCTTAATAGATGTACATGCTACTCTCTCATAAAAAGAATGTAATAAAAGATATCTACAACTGACTTGTCACACTCAGGTTCCCACAAAAACTAACATCTAGATCTGAAAAAAAAAAGAGTCTATTAAGGTGCTTTAAGCAAAATACTATTAAAACAATGAAAGAAAAATCCCTAAAGCTCAAAGAAAACATGTCCAAAAAAAAAAGGATTGTTAGAGCTGCAAGACTTTGATGTTAAATGTGATGAAAGTAGGCCTTAAGAGAGAAGGGGTCCAGCTGGTGCATTGTTCTGGGGCCAGGAGAGTTTTCCCTGTTTTAAGAGTGGACCCTAAGGGCTCCAAGAGGGCCCATAGTGAATGAAAACAGATAAGTGGGGAAGAAAAATAAGTTTCACCCTGGATTACAAAGTTTATCTCAGAGGCACTGACTGTAGATGCTATGAAAGAGATAAAAAGAGAAAAAGACAAGGAAAGCTTTTATAAAACAAATGATCTTATATATTAAAACTGGATAATCTTACTTTATCTTTTGTGTCAGCCTCAAAAGCCACAATCAAGGACACCCTATTCTGAGTAACAAGTCGCCAGAAGTCTGTTACAGTTGATGGGAGGGGTAACTGTGTCAAAATTTGCTGATTCTGTTTGGAGAAGCTCTGTAAAGATTTAAACAGATTAAATCTACTAGCAAAAACATTGATAATAAAATCTCAAGCAAAATTATGCTTTATATAATGTCTGACAATAAAATATAAAAGAGTCTACAGTCGAACCTGCTTAATGTTACATCAACAGGACCATCAAAATATGGGGATATCAAATAGAGTTGACATTAAGCAAGGTCCATTAGAAGGGCTTTAACTGCACCATTATATGTGTGTTCCATATTTGCACCTGTGTATAGGGAAAATAAGATTTAAATTGAAAAGTCAACACAAGAAAGCAGTACCCAGAAAGATAAACAGCCACAGACTACAGGAAGAAAATACTAACAGTAATTTCAGTCTGGAACTTACCAATCATTTCATAACACTCAGTGAAGTAGGGGAGATAGATATAGATGAATTATGGAATTCTTACAGCACAGCCATAATTACAGCAGCAAAAGCCAGTGCTGGACTACAAAATAAAAAAAAACAACAAATAGGAAAGCACTGATATAAGAAAACACATGAAAGTACATACATGAAAGACGGGCAGCCAAATTAGCCATTTTGAATGTAAAGACAGATCTTGGAAAAGATTTTGCAAAAGCAACATATAAAGAAATAGATAATAAAGTAAAAAGTTCAGCTAGAAGGGATAAAAGAGAATACATAGGCAATGTGGCAAAAAAGGCAGAGAAAGCAGCAAAAACAGGAGACAACAAAACTCTATATAACATACAAAAGAGGCTAACAGGTACTATTACATCTAAAGAAAGACTAATCTTTAGCAAAATTGGAACCCTATTAACATCAAGTAAAGACCAAAAGCAAAGATAGGCCGAACACTTCCAAGAGATACTTATTTGACCACAGCCAAAAGAATTGATAGACCTTGAAACAGACTTACCAATCTCACAACTAAATGTCAACCAGACGAAATTACATTGCATGAAATTGAAACAACAGTAAATCTAACAGCTAACAACAAAGCTGCAGGTGAAAATGAAATAACAGTCTAAATATTAAAAGCTATCAATAGTGACAACATAAGACAACTAGCAATAGCCATATCCTTCCTGTGCCATTAAATGTCACACAGGGCTCGCACAGTTGTTTGCCAAGGTTTCTTATTCTCGGCAAGTCTTTCAACTTCATCAGGGGATGTTATGCCCACTAAACTGGCTTCTCCTAACAATGTCCTCTTTAGAGTTTCATGTGGTCGACCTCTTTTTCTTCGGCCTGTTGTGCTCCACTTGATAGCTTGTTTTGGTATTATCTGATTGTTTTTACTCATCACATGGCCTACATATGCCCATATTCTTTTTCTGATCACCCATGAGATAGGTTATTGTTTACTCATCTGTATTATCTCTGCGTTGTTCTTGAACTCATTTCATTTTATACCAAGTATTTTCTTTAGTCATTTGTTTTCAAAAGAGTCTAATTTCTTGTCTGTTTCTTTAGCTGATTTCCAGCTTTTGCATGCATAAATGAGGGTGGATATCACATTTGAAATGAATAATCTTAACTTGGCTTTTGTGCTTATAACTTTTGAATTCCATATGTTCTCAAGATTTTTTAAAGACAATGCTGCTTTCGCAATTCTAATTCTAACTTCCTTCCTGGTGTCACCATTTTGGTCTATGTCTATGAGACAACTACAGAGAATGTTTAATAAAATTTGGAAAGAAGAAAAAGTCTCTTCAAAATGGATAAAAGGAATTATTGTTAAAATACCAAAAAAAAGGCAACCTTAGCAACTGCAATAATTGGAGAGGAGTAACCTTACTATCAGTTGCATCAAAAGTACACTGCAAAGTCATTCTGAATAGACTTAAAGATATAGTAGATACTGCAATGAGAGAAGAACAAGCAGGATTTCAAAAAGGGAGAAGCTGTCTTGATCAGATCTTTACTATAAGAAGAGCGTATTGAAAAGCAAAAACCATTAATCCTGAACTCCATAGACTTTAAAAAGGCATTTGATAACATACACAGAGATTCATTGTGGAGAATATTAATACTATATGGAATACCATCTAAATTTGTCAACATCATTAAAGATCTCTACAATGGATATGTTTGTGCAGTCAACACAGAAGAAGGGATGAGCAAATGTTTCCAGATTGAAACAGGTGTGAAACAAGGATGTATACTTTTTCCTTTGAATTGCATAGACTTCATAATGAAAAATTGCTGCATAGGTAACACGTGTATTGTTTGGGTACATGGGACCCAACTGGAAGATCTTGATTTTGGTGATGACATAACTCTTATCAGTGACAATGGGAAATCAATGCAAGAAAAAACAGATACCCTGTCTTCACTGGCTAGCAAAATAGAGCTTGAAATTAACAAGGAAAAAAACAAAATTAATTAAACTTAACATTAATCAAAAAGTAAAAATATACATTGAAGGGGCAACTGTTGAAGAAGTCAACCAACGTTCATACATTGGGAGCTACACAGACCAGGATGGTGACACCAGAAAGGAAGTTAGAACTGCAAAAGCAGCATTGACCTTCAAGACCAAGAAATCTGAGAACATATGGCACTCAAAAATTATAAGCACAAAAAACCAAGTTAAGATTATTCAATCCAAATGTAATATCCACCTTCATTTATTCATGTGAAAGCCGGAAAACAACTAAAGAAATAGACAAGAAATTAGACTCTTGAAAACAATTGGCTAAGGAAAATACTCAGCATAAAGTGGAATGAATTCAAGAACACAGAGATAAGACAGATGACTGAACAACAACCAGTCTCATGGGTGATCAGGAAAAAGAGATGGACATATGGCAGTCTTGTGGTGAGAAGAAACAATCAGAGAATCCCAAAACAAGCCATCAAATGGAACACAACAGACAGAAGAAAAAGAGGTTGAAAGCGTGACACTCTAAAGAGGACATTTTTAAGAGATGTCAAATTAGTAGGCATAAAATCGCTTGATTAGATTGAAAAGCTCACCGAAAACAGGAAAACTTGGTGAACTACCTTGTGAGCCCTATGTGACATTAAACGGCACAGGAACAATATAAGATACAAGACATTTGCTACATTAAACATATAACAGCTAAAGCTATCATTATCAGACACAAAAGTATTAATCACGAAATTCAGTAAATATTAGTCATTAAATTACAGTAAACATTAAAACAACCGGCATATGATTTTCATTAGAAGCAGTAAAAAAAATGCAATTTTGTGTTGCATAATGATAACTGGTCTATTAACCAAAAAGTCATTTAAGCATGCTACAGCACTGAAAACGTCCACCATTATATCAGGCATACTGTAAATGAATGAGCCCACAATGCTGAATGTGTTCACAGACTGAGCATAAGAAACAGTTCTGGTGAGTATCTGGTCTGTAACAACTTGCATGCAGTTTGACTCAACTAACAACAAATGGAAGTCTTGTTCAATTTTGTCTCGTTGTTTTAACAAGTTCTGATATGTCAGTTCCAAATCCATCGAAATGTAACTTTTTGTTGTCAGCTTGCTTCAGAGTGCCCATTTTTCCACTTAAATCTAGCTTGACATGTTTGCTTTTAGTAGCCATTATCTGTCACAATGACAACCAGAGAGAAATTTCAGGCTGTCTGATTCACAGTACACAGCTTGAGAATGACCAAGACAAGACAAGACTGCTCACATCTTGATAAAGAAGACAAACAATGACCCCAAAAAAGACAGTTTTTAATCATGATCTTTTGAAAGGGTGACTGTGGTAAGCCTTTCACTCATCCCACTTGAATTTTGATGCATGTGCTCAGTGATCAAACAGCCAGCCCCTGCTTTGATGACTCATGAAACTAATAGCACTTTTTGAGATGTTATTAGCTTGGACACACCCAGTTTGTAATAAAAAGCAGGGTTGTTAACCATGTGCAAAAATATGTTGATACTATATATGTTGCCCAGGAATTTATTTATCCCAATCAGTAAAGTTCTATTCCTTTCTACAACCTTCTAGATGGTTCTACAGGAGTCTATTTAGTTCCACAATCTTCTAGGAGGTTCTACAATGTTCTGTTCATTTCCACAATCTTCTAGAGGGTTCCACAATGTCTAGACAGTTCCACAATGTCTAGACAGTTTCTTATATTTGACTAAAAGGGGCTCAGTTGTCATCAGGACTGTCATCAATCAGCTTAGCGACCCAAACACTATGGATTCAACACTAATCTCGGTCAATTTGGACATTTTATTTTTCACCTCTTCTCAACCCCAACCCCCCACACCGATGGGGTCTGAACTTGCAAGTGTCACTATTCATCTCAGTGATCCCGAAAACTATTGATTCAACACTACTGTTGGTCATTTTCAATTATTTGTACATGTCACCCCGTCCCACCCCACCCCTAGGACCCCATGCCGATTAGGGCTGAACTTGGATTTAAACGGCATTGAGAGTGTCACTATTCTTCTCAGCGACCCAGAAAACTGTGGATTTGACACAAATATCAGGTGTTTTCGATTATTTTTACATGTCATCTCCATCCTACCCCCACCCCTAGGGCCCTCCATGCTGCCTTTATTTATTTCTCTAAGCACACTAAAAGTTGGGAAATACATCTGCAGCAAGTCACAGATATGTAATCCTCTGCTGGTTATAGTAGGTAAGGTTAAGATCATCAAATTTACTTCTGGACAAGTCAACATCCTCATTCTCTCCTTAGAATATTTCTCAGGGTACAGCAACTGATAGACCAGATCTGTGTTTATATCCAGTTTTTTTGTGACTTTTACATGATGTTTTTACATCTACCATCATCACATTTTATTTCTCAGCAGCTCTTTCTTTCTTGTACTCTCCACCTGCTGTGTACTTGTATCAAAATCTTTCTTAAACGTTCAGGATATTTTTTAAAAAAATATTTATGAAATGTTGTTTCCAAAGATGTATTTATATTTCAGTATTGACACTTATATATCACATTCTGTAAGTAATGAGAAGCTGACTACACTTCAGAACTAAAGTACAGAATCTTAAAATTCATTAGAACTGTTAAAATTCTTATAATTCATGCATACATTTTTCTATGTTTTAAAAGCTGTACTAATTTATTACCGGAACAAACACAGCATTGATGTAATCCTCCATCCCATCATCTTCACACTGCAGGACAACCCTGTAGAATTCCTCTGTTTTGAAAAGAAGAAATTACAACATCAGAAACTCTGGTAATCTTCACTACCAAGAACGATACTCATTCTCTCCTTCTCTCCCAGTTTCTCAGTTTTCCCAGGTACTCCTATATTTGTTTAAGACTTTATAAAGAGTCACTAAAATATTAGTGATTATTTGATAAACCTAATATATCTTCCCATCTGTCATCAGTCTTCTTCATTCCCTCCTGTGTTTATCTTATGGTTTAGCTTTTTTCTGAATTTTTCTTTAGTTTCTTTCTCTTCAGAGCATCTCTATTTATTACTGAGCTTTAATTTACTATCTACATTTTTCTTTAGTTTCTTTCTCTTCAGAGCATCTCTATTTATTACTGAGCTTTAATTTACTATCAATATTTTTCTTTAGTCAGAATTTTAGTTTAGCTCCCACAAGATAATGGTTAGTGTGCTGCATTCCCCCCCTCCACCATGTAACTTCTGATATAAATTATGTTTGTTGTTTGGTATGAAGGAAAAAATTACAGAAGACATTAAAAAAAACAAAGAGGAAAAAGAGGCATGACTGCATATACCAGGCAGGGTAGGACTTTGAAAGAAAATATTTCCCTTATGATTGTACTAACGCTGTTATTACTTGTACATCGAGAAAATGCTATTACTCACTTGGCAAAATGTTACTGATCCTATTTTTGTACTTATTGGCCATTCTGTAACTGTTCTCATACAAATGGTAAATGGGTTCTTCAGACTGGGGTTCATTTCTTTCAGTTAGGTCTTCATTACAAACATTGCAAATGGCCTGAGAATACAAGATACTAGAAAACAGATGGTACCAACATAGGCTTCATAAGCAAATAACTAAAGTATCTAAGAATAGTGTTAATCTAGTAACTATAAAGTTGGTGCTTAAAAAAAAAAAATCATTAAATTTAATGCCTGACTATTCTGTATGGATCTACTGATGTGTGGAATTTATGAGTATTGCAAGTTCTGTGATTTATTTTAACATAGATGTATAAGAATTTACTATTCATCTCTCTCTCTCTGAATCTTAAGTACCCAGGGCACATGGGGCTTCCGCAAGGGTTTTCCACAAATGCCTGTCCTTTGCCTTTTTTTCTGCTCTTGCCCAGGTGAGGCCTCTATTGCTCAACATCCTTTCTGTTGTTCTTCTTCATGTCTCTTCTGGTTTACCCTTACTTCTATTCCCCTGTGGTGTCCATATTAGTGCTATTTTTGGTAGTGAGTTGTCAGTCATTCGGAGCACATGTCCCAACCATCGCCAGCGTCTTTCCTCAATAACTGCTGTCAGTGGCTTCATCTGCATTTCTGCCAACAAGATGTTATTTCTTATGGTGTTTGGCCAAAATATTTTTCTAATTCTTCGTAAACATTTACGAAGTGTGGTACCCAGGATCTGCAAATAATAGGACCGCTGTACCCTACCAGGCATGATCATAAAAGGCAACTAAGGAGGGTTCGGCATAGGGCCAGCAACCCTATCTGGTAAAAAAAAAATATCAGACTGCTACAGAAACAGAAGCAAGGGTTACTATTCATAACTGATCAAAAATCTTGTTTTAATCAAATATTTTCTCATTCATCATTATTTATTAGTCATTGTTATTGTATTTTTTATATACATATTAGTGATTGTTATTGCATTTTTTATTAAAATATTAGTGATTGTTATTGTATTTTTTATATACATATTAGTGATTGTTATTGTGTTGTTTATATACAATAAAGTGATTGTTACTTTATTTTTTATATACATATTAATGATTGTTATTGTATTTTTATATACATATTAGTGATTGTTATTGTGTTGTTTATATACAATAAAGTGATTGTTACTTTATTTTTTATATACATATTAATGATTGTTATTGTATTTTTTATATACATCACTGAACAGAGCTTGCAAGAATGTGAATTGATAAGAAATTTTATTTAACCTAAATCACTGGTAAAAATATATGCTTACTCTGAACTCATTCTCAATGTTTGTGTGTCCAGATATCACTGTCTTGATTCTGTAGGAGATATCATGTGAAGTGACTGTACTGTCCATACAGAACATAGCTACCTGAGCAGCTCTGTGCAGGAACTCATACTGCCCCTGGAAAATGTTAAGAAACAATTGATGAACTTCAGTTTATCAGCATAGGGGAAACAAAGGCTACTGACAATTGGTTGTGTTGTAACAGTTTTGTATGAACATGATGTTAACCCACATGTGTTAACACCCATGAACCATTGTTTATGATTTTGTTCACTGTTATGTCTCTTTAAGCAAGAATCTCAAGTAGCTCATACTAATGACTAGCATGTGAATGTCAGAGTGAGGTGCAAGGACTGGTTGTGTGAGATAAGAGAAAGAAATTAATTATCTGAGCTACTGAGTGCAGGTGAGGTTTTTGTTATGTTGCCAGTCATGAAGAGTTACTGCAGGATGAAAGTCATGACTGTTTGACATGTCTTCATATGATGAGAACTTCAACACTTTGGATGAATTCTCTGATCTGTGCTTGTTTTCCTGTCAAGATTTGTATGTCTGAGTATGAGTCAAGTAACTGAAGTAACTTAGCATGCCTAGCACATATCACCTCATCGCTATCATCTTCTGGCTACATCGAATAAACATTTTATATTCATCCAGAACTGAGCCAGTTGCTTACATCAACATACATATGCTGTCTCTGCGGATGTGAGGACATGGACCTGAATGGTGTTTATCACTTCAGAACTTTGTTGTTGCTGTTTTTCATGTCACTGTGCTGTCATGAAGATGAAAACCATCTCATCCATCCCATGCAAGATAAAATGGGCACTGCTAAATAAAGGGAGAAATAAATCCTACTGAGAATTGGTTGTGTTTTATGTTCTTAAATAAAAACTAAAAACCAAAAATGACTCTGCATATCATTACAAATGCACCACAACATAAACTCACAGCAGTCTGGACCATGTTAATCCTGTCCCGTCTAAGCTGTTTCACAGTCATGAGGAAATCCAAGTGACCTGTGTCCTCTGCTTGTCTCATGATGTTTCGTAGAGCAATGAAGGTCCCTGTTCTCCCAACACCAGAACTGAAAAGACACCATGACATAACAAAGCAGAACTTTTTAACTGCTTCCTGAACAACTGTACTACACTGTCACCTGCTCCACTGATCATTCAAAAACACTCATGTGTTTGTCAAACTTAAGTATATCTATGTATGTACCTTTAGTTTTCTTGAACATTTTTACCCTGCAAAATCTTTGGAATAAATTTTCAGCTCTCAACAGTAAACTTATAACAAAAAGTATTCTATCTACAGCTCACAGAATGTTAGCATGGTCACTAGATTGTAGATATTGTAATCCAAAAATGACTGTCAATTCTCTTTCAAGAAGGATTTGATCTTATTAATCTTGATAACTTCACTGTACCTTTAGCAATCACACTCATTCTCCATAACATGTGAGTATTCAGTTAAGAAGAGTACACAGTTTGACTGAACATCTACACATTATTTGCACAGTAAGAAAAAGTGTTGTTCATTCCATTGGGAACAAGTGTGTTCAGAAAACATTTATCTTAGCACAGCCTTTGTGAGACAGGGAACATGGATTACTTAAAAACTCTGATCTACTTCTGTAGCCCAGAAACCTGTAGCATTCAACACTAATTGTAACTGCTATTTTTGTAAAGTGTAATTAATGTCAGGTTGGTGGACAGATGAGGACATGGAGTTGCCAGCAGGGATGAGGAAAATCTGGTGTGAAACCAATGAATCCAGGACACAAGCACATGGGTCTCTACAACAATGGCTATCAGAAAAAGGTAAACAAAACAGAGCCAGCAGACTATAGGTAGTGGGGAATGGATCTTCTTTTTCGTTCGCATTGTCTGTCTATATCTGCAGTCCTGTCTCTTTGATAAATTTCACTGTTTTTTGTAATTCATGTATGGAACCATAGAGTTTATCTTCTTAATGGTTTCACTGGGCCAGTAATTATTTCTCAGTGTCTCGTAGTTGGTGTAGTTTTGGATATGTTCCACAGTTTGTGGCACCTGGGCACATGTACATAGATTAGTAGTACCAACTTTAAACTTTGTATACATATGACTTCAGAGTCGGCTGTGTCCTGTTCGGAGACAGAAAATGGTGACTTGTTCCTTTCTGTTTAGCATGTGATAGTCATCATGTGGTGGTGTTTGTGGCTTCTTGTAGGTTTTTATCATACCTTTCTTCTGATTATAGGTGATTGATATGTCTGGTTGTTCCATTTCAGTGCCCTCTTTGGCCAGACGGTCAGATTCCTCATTGCCTAGTATCCCACAGTGAGAGGAAATCCACTGCAAAGTGACTCCATGTTGTAAGCCAATTTTTGATAAGGCATCCTAAAGATCTGATAGTTTGTTGCACTGAAGAGCTTCCAGTACTGATTTTGCATCTGTGAGAATTACTATGGGCATGTATCAGTTCTGGAGTCTGATAGTTTTTCACCTGCAGCAATAATTGCCCTAACTTCTGCATCATAGTTGTTGCAGTATTTTCCAGTGGGCATGAAAATATTGTCAGTGGTGTTGTTTAGATATTCAATATGTGCTCCTGCCCTTCCATTCTTTATGGCATTGTGTGCAGATCCAACTGTATACACACATATCCAGATGTCAAATGGATATTTGTCATCAAGCAAACTAAGTGTGGCCATTGATCTTACAAGACTGCTTTGCATCTCACCATTCTGCACACCTTTCACTTCAGTCTGAATAGTTATTTGTGTACAATCTGTTTCTTTCCATGATGTATGCTCTGGTACAGATGATAATGGAGCGACTACAGTTGAAAGGTCAGGTATCAGCTTATGTATGTGCTTGGCCTGACGAATGAAGCTGCTTCTTTTAAGCTGTCTTAGTGCCAAGTTATTGAATCTCTCCTTCAGGGGATGGCTTACAGAGCTGAGGAATTTCTCTCCCAAAGTCATGACCTTTATGTCTCTACGTTCTTTTAGCACTTGAACACCAACTATTTTCTGCATTTCTATTACTGGTGTGGACCTCATGGCACCTGTGATAATCCGTAGTGACTGATTTTGTTCCTTGTCTAGATTATGCAGCGTAGTGTTTGATGCTGTGCATCAAGCTGTTGAGCCATATTCTAAATGTGGTAGAGTACTTTGCTGATATACATTCTTGAGGATTCTTTCACTGGTCTCCATGCTATTTCACTCAATTTTCTTATTATGGCTAGTTTTCTTCTGGGTTTTGCTTCTGCACTGCTGATATATTGCTTCCAGGTCAGTTTTGAGTCATGGGTCACTCCTAAGTAAGTGGGTTGGTTGTCCATCCTTAAGGATATTTCATTTACAAAGATCTTACCTGCTTTCTGTGTAGATGAGAGAGTGAACAGAGTGGTACTTGATTTCTCTGTGTTGATACTTAAACACCATTTGTTTGTTCATGATGTCAAGATGTCTGCTGCTCTTTAGAGTCTCTGTGTAGCAACTGTCACATATTCATCTGTACACCACATGACCAGATCATCTGCATACAGTGCCGCTTTGATCCATAGGGAAGTTCCTTGACCAGGTCACTAATGAATACCAGGAATAGTGTAAGTGAAAGGACTCCTCCTTGTGGTACACCATATCACAGCAGTACTTTCTGGCTTTTGTGTCTATCCATTACTACTCTAGCTCTTCTATTGTGTAAATAGGACTTTATCCAGTTGTACAATCTTCCATTCACGTTGCATTTTCTTAGTTTCCACAGCAAACCATTTTTCCATACTTTATCAAAGGCTTTCTTCAGGTCTATCCACACTGCTAGTACAAGGTTTTTCTCTTGGAATGCATCCTCAATCTCTTGAGAGAGATAGGTCACTTGATCTTCTGTACTGTAGTATTGCCTAAATCCTGCTTGTTGTGGAATGAGAGGGTTTTCACTTTCTAGGTACCATTTTAGCCTCAGGTAATGATGCATTCCATTGTTTTGCAAAGGCAGCTAGTGAGACTGACTGGCCTATAGTTGGAGGCTGTATCACTGTTTTTCCCTGGTTTTAGCAGTGGTACCATGCTTGCTTCCTTCCAGATTTGAAGTAACTTACCTGTGCTCCAGCACATATTGAAAATATCCAACAGCTTTATCATTGCTGCCATTCCCAGGTTCTTGATCATTTCATTGGACACTCCATCTGGTCCTGGTGATTTCCTTGGTTTCAGTTTACTGACTGCTAGGTCTAACTCACTGCGTGTGATTGGTGCATCCATGACCTCCACTTTTCTGCCTCGTTCCTCTTCTTTCTGTGGGTCAGTGCACACTGTACACTCTTTCTCTGGATGGATATCAATGTTGCAGTCTTGTGCAGACATGTGAGCAAAGTGATCTGCTGCCTGCTTACCTGTAAGAGTTTTCCCATCCTCTAGTAGTGTAATCTTTGTACTTCTTCTAGTGCTCTCATCGTTTAACTGTTTGATTAGTTTCCACAGTTTCCTTCCATCCTTTTCAAAGTTTAGGGACTCTGTTTTCTCTCTCCAACTTTCCAGTCTGGCTTGCAGCTTGGCTCTCTGAAATTTGGACTTAGCACGTTGATAACTATTGTGGTGCTCCTGGCATGGGCTATTTTCTGCTTGCTTTCGAGCTGTTTCCACGTCATCATGGAATTTTCCCAGCTCACTAGACCAGTATGGTTTATAGTCCTGCAAGCTCCTCTGGGAATGGTTTCACAGGTGGCCTGAAGGATACAAGCACTGAATTCCTTCACTAAGCTGTTAAAATCCTTACCTTCTATGGACAGCTATCCCACCAGGATACCTGTACGATATCTGTACATTGTCAAGTTTGCTTTCTTATAGTTCCATCTGAGGAGAGGGCTACTGGTGTTAATGAGTTCATTTTCTATTGTCAGGAAGACTAGTCGATGGTCGCTACCTCCAAGTTGTTTTCCAACTTTGCATGTAATGTTCCACTTCAGGTCTGGAGTGTGGAATGCCAGATCTGGTGTTGAGGTTGTATGCCAGTCCTCCGTGGCTAAATAGCTAAAGACGCACTTCAAAAGTGCAGTACCAACTCAATCCCGGGACAAAAAAAGCAACAACTCACAAGACTTCTGGGAGTCATGACCCAGAGGGGCCCACCACTCCCCCCATAGAATGTCAGGAGTTTAATAGGGCCGAAACACTTGTCTGAGGGAGGGGTACTTCCTCTGATGATCTGAAGGAGTTGTGTTGTTGTTCCGCTCTCTATAGTAGAGAGTTTCCTGCATACATGTATGTCAAGTAAAATGTTGTCAACCATTGGCTGGTTGATCAGGAGAAGCCAATTATCATCCTGCCAGCTCTCAACTTCCTCTTTGCTCTTGTCTATGTGGTCATAGCCCCAGCTCTGGGAATGGCTGTTAAAATTGCAACAGACCATCAGTCTCTCTTTGTGTGTAATTGTTTCTAGAGCAAGTGGGCGGTCATTTGGACAGTAATAGTTAAAGAGGTGGAAGTCTGTATTACTGGTTTTTAGATGGATCATCTGGTATTCAGCTCCTTTCATGTACACTCCCACCTGACATGCAATGATGTTATTCTTAATAAGTGTGAGTACTCCTCCTTTTCTTCTGTCCTGTCAGATAGATCTAAATCACTGGTAGCCTCTGATTTTAAAAGCGGCATCTTTGGTTAGGTAATTTTCCATGCAAAACACCATTGGATTGTCAACTGCCTCATTTCTGTGCCCTATGCTAAATTTCCCTACAACATGTCCTTCATCTTCTGCTCTTACTGTACCAATCTTTGTATTAAAATCCCCCATTATTAATACAATATCATTTTTCTGTACCTGGTCTATTGTCCTTTGCAGTGTGTTATAAAAGTCTTCTACCTCCTCTTCTTCTGCTGCTGATGTAGGTGCATATATCTGGATGATTGTCACATTTCTAGGAGTGCCCTTAAGTCTGATTGTGTGGATTCTATCACTTACTGGATTGTAGCCTAGTAATAATTTTGATGTTGATTTGTCCAAGTGAGGATACATTCCAAAATAAAAACCTTGTACTAGCAGCATGGATAGACCTGAGGAAAGCCTTTGATAAAGTATGGAAAAAAAGGTCTACTTTGGAAACTAAGAAACTGCGATGCAAAGACTGTACATTTGGATAAAGTCCTATTTACACAACAGAAGAGAAAGAATAGTAATAGATGGACACAAAAGCCAGAAAATACTGCTGCAACATGGTGTACCACAAGGAGCAGACTTTCACCTACACTATTCCTGGTATTCATTAGTGACCTGGTCAAGGAACTTCCCTATGGAATCAAAGCGGCATTGTATGCAGATGATCTGGTCATGTGGTGTACAGATGAACACGCAACAGTTGATTCCAAAGAGCAGCAGACATCTTGACATTATGGACAAACAAATGGTGTGTAAGTGTCAACACAGAGAAATCAAGTACTACTCTGTTATCATCTACACAGAAAGCAGGTAAGATCTTTGTAAATGAAATATCCTAAGGATGGACAACCAACCCACTTACTTAGGAGTGACTCTTGACTCAAAACATGACCTGCAAGTAATACATCAACAGTGCAGATGCAAAACCCAGAAGAAAAATACCCAAGTTAAGAAAACTGAGTGGAACACCATGGAGACCAGTGAAAGAATCCTCAAGAATGTATATCATCAAAGTATTCTACCACATTTAGAATATGGCTCAACAGCTTGATGCACAGCATCAAACTCTATGCTGCATAATCTAGACAAGGTACAAAATCAGTCACTACAGATTATCACAGGTGCCACGAGGTCCACACCAGTAATAGAAATGCAGAAAATAGTTGGTGTTCAAGTGGTAAAAGAACGTAGAGACACAAAGGTAATGACCTTTGGAGAGAAATTCCTCAGCTCTGTAACCCATACCCCAAAGGAGAGATTCAATAACTTGGCACTAAGACGGCTTAAAAGAAGCAGCTTCATTCGTCAGGCCAAGCGTATACGTAAGCTGATACCTGACCTTCCAACTGTAGTCGCTCCATTATCATCTGTACCAGAGCATACATCACGGAAAGAAACAGACTGTATACAAATAACTATTCAGACTGAAGTGAAAGGTGTGCAGAATGGTGAGATGCAAAGCAGTCTTGTAAGATCAACGGCCACACTTAGTTTGTTAGATGACAAATATCCATATGACACCTGAATACATGTATATACAGATGGATCTGCACACAATGTCATAAAGAATGGAGGGGCATGAGCACATATTGAATATCCAAACAACACCACTGACAAGATTTCCATACCTACTGGAAAATACTGCAACATCTATGATGCAGAAGTTAGGGCAATTATTGCTGCAGGTGAAAAACTATCAAACTCCAGAATTGATACATCTTATATCATTCCCATGCTGTTCAACATTACATAGGGCTAGCATGGTTGTATGCCAAGTTTCCTGTTTTCAATGAGCTTTTCAACTTCATCAATGGATTTTATGCTTCCTAATTTGGCTTCTCTTAACAATGTTCGCTTTAGAGTTTCACGTGGTCGACCTCTTTTTCTTCTGCTTGTTGTGTTCCACTTGATAGCTTGTTTTGGAATTCTCTGACTGTTTCTTCTCATCACATGACCGATATATGCCCATCTTCTTTTTCTGATCACCCATGAGACAGGTTGTTGCTTGCTCACTTGTCTTATCTCTGCATTGTTCTTGAATTTGTTCCACTTTATACCAAATATTTTCCTTAGGCATTTATTTTAAAAAGAGTCTAATTTTTTGTCTGTTTCTTTAGTTGTTTTCCAGCTTTTGAGCCATATTCTAAATGTGGTAGAGTACTTTGCTGATATACATTCTTGAGGATTCTTTCACTGGTCTCCATGCTATTTCACTCAATTTTCTTATTATGGCTAGTTTTCTTCTGGGTTTTGCTTCTGCACTGCTGATATATTGCTTCCAGGTCAGTTTTGAGTCATGGGTCACTCCTAAGTAAGTGGGTTGGTTGTCCATCCTTAAGGATATTTCATTTACAAAGATCTTACCTGCTTTCTGTGTAGATGAGAGAGTGAACAGAGTGGTACTTGATTTCTCTGTGTTGATACTTAAACACCATTTGTTTGTTCATGATGTCAAGATGTCTGCTGCTCTTTAGAGTCTCTGTGTAGCAACTGTCACATATTCATCTGTACACCACATGACCAGATCATCTGCATACAGTGCCGCTTTGATCCATAGGGAAGTTCCTTGACCAGGTCACTAATGAATACCAGGAATAGTGTAAGTGAAAGGACTCCTCCTTGTGGTACACCATATCACAGCAGTACTTTCTGGCTTTTGTGTCTATCCATTACTACTCTAGCTCTTCTATTGTGTAAATAGGACTTTATCCAGTTGTACAATCTTCCATTCACGTTGCATTTTCTTAGTTTCCACAGCAAACCATTTTTCCATACTTTATCAAAGGCTTTCTTCAGGTCTATCCACACTGCTAGTACAAGGTTTTTCTCTTGGAATGCATCCTCAATCTCTTGAGAGAGATAGGTCACTTGATCTTCTGTACTGTAGTATTGCCTAAATCCTGCTTGTTGTGGAATGAGAGGGTTTTCACTTTCTAGGTACCATTTTAGCCTCAGGTAATGATGCATTCCATTGTTTTGCAAAGGCAGCTAGTGAGACTGACTGGCCTATAGTTGGAGGCTGTATCACTGTTTTTCCCTGGTTTTAGCAGTGGTACCATGCTTGCTTCCTTCCAGATTTGAAGTAACTTACCTGTGCTCCAGCACATATTGAAAATATCCAACAGCTTTATCATTGCTGCCATTCCCAGGTTCTTGATCATTTCATTGGACACTCCATCTGGTCCTGGTGATTTCCTTGGTTTCAGTTTACTGACTGCTAGGTCTAACTCACTGCGTGTGATTGGTGCATCCATGACCTCCACTTTTCTGCCTCGTTCCTCTTCTTTCTGTGGGTCAGTGCACACTGTACACTCTTTCTCTGGATGGATATCAATGTTGCAGTCTTGTGCAGACATGTGAGCAAAGTGATCTGCTGCCTGCTTACCTGTAAGAGTTTTCCCATCCTCTAGTAGTGTAATCTTTGTACTTCTTCTAGTGCTCTCATCGTTTAACTGTTTGATTAGTTTCCACAGTTTCCTTCCATCCTTTTCAAAGTTTAGGGACTCTGTTTTCTCTCTCCAACTTTCCAGTCTGGCTTGCAGCTTGGCTCTCTGAAATTTGGACTTAGCACGTTGATAACTATTGTGGTGCTCCTGGCATGGGCTATTTTCTGCTTGCTTTCGAGCTGTTTCCACGTCATCATGGAATTTTCCCAGCTCACTAGACCAGTATGGTTTATGTTGTCTGTATGTTGAGGCGGACGGGAAAATCCCTTTTATTCCGCCATTTTAAAAATCCACAAGGTATAAAGTTGAAAATGTTGGTTTCAACTGCTGTTCACTGTTCAGATTGTGAACTGTTTAAAACTGTACTTACCAAGAACTGTTCTTGGAAGAATTTTGTGTCATGTGAAGACATGAAAGTCTCAAGATCTTTAACAGCAACTGAAGTACTTGGAATCATTGTAGTGAGCACTGTATTGATGTATTCTCCCTTTGTCACTTCTGGCACACCGGAAATGGTAATTTTCACAGAAAAAAATTATTTAAGGCGAGAGATGCAGGAACAGTTCTTATTATACCTTTTCCCTCTATATTTCATCTGTGTGTCCTACTTAGCAAAGAGTTGAAATAAATATAAAAGGGCATACCACAAGACTGGTTGCCTGAAGTCAAAGAAGGGGCATACAATAATAGACAGAGATGAAATAATGGCACGATGGTGAGAATGCATTAGAGAACTCTATGAGGACAGTAGAAGCAAAATAAATGTATGAAATAATAATGAAGGGCCTCACATATTAAAAGCAGAAGTGGAAGAAGCCATCAAACACATGAAAAACAACAAAGCACCAGGACCAGATAAAATCACCAAGGAAGAATTGGAAGGATTAGGAGAGCTTGGCATAGAAATAATTACCAGATTGCTGAAGGACATCTATAACAGTAACTATGTACCATCAGACCTTTTGCAATCAGTTTTCATTGCCCTACCAAAGAAACAAAGTGCAATTGTATATGAAGACCATCAAACCATTAGTCTTATGAGCCATGTTACTAAAATCCAGCTTTGTATTGTTGTGAGAAGAGTCAGGGGCAAAATAAAACCAGAAATCACTGAAGAACCGTGCTGCTTCGTCGAAGGAAAAAGCACAAATAATGCCATATATATATTGAGAACGTTGATGGAAAGATCAATAGCAGTAAAGACGGACCTATACTTATGGTTCATAGAGTACTGGAAGCATTCGATAAAGTGAGACACACAGAAATTATAAGAATGCTAGAAGACATCAACATAGATGGAAAAGATCTGAAACTCATCAAAAACATATACCGGCAACAATCACAGCAATGAAGGTTGAGAACCAAATAGGAGCATTCCAAGACATAAAATTGTGAGTGAGACAAGGATGTGTTCAGTCTCCTGACCTCTTCTCCTTGTACAGCAAAAACATAATGAGAAATATAGAGAGCTTGTCAGGAATATCAGTTGGTGGGTACAACCTTAACAACTTAAGATATGCAGATGACACAGTTCTGGTTGCTAAAAGTGAAAGGGAGATACAGCCTCTTCTGGACTTCATGGTTTGTGAAAGTAAAAATAAAGGTCGCAGCCTGAATTACTGGTTTTTAGATGGATCATCTGGTATTCAGCTCCTTTCATGTACACTCCCACCTGACATGCAATGATGTTATTCTTAATAAGTGTGAGTACTCCTCCTTTTCTTCTGTCCTGTCAGATAGATCTAAATCACTGGTAGCCTCTGATTTTAAAAGCGGCATCTTTGGTTAGGTAATTTTCCATGCAAAACACCATTGGATTGTCAACTGCCTCATTTCTGTGCCCTATGCTAAATTTCCCTACAACATGTCCTTCATCTTCTGCTCTTTCTGTACCAATCTTTGTATTAAAATCCCCCATTATTAATACAATATCATTTTTCTGTACCTGGTCTATTGTCCTTTGCAGTGTGTTATAAAAGTCTTCTACCTCCTCTTCTTCTGCTGCTGATGTAGTGCATATTCTGGATGATTGTCACATTTCTAGGAGTGCCCTTAAGTCTGATTGTGTGGATTCTATCACTTACTGGATTGTAGCCTAGTAATAATTTTGATGTTGATTTGTCCAAGTGAGGATACATTCCAAAATAAAAACCTTGTACTAGCAGCATGGATAGACCTGAGGAAAGCCTTTGATAAAGTATGGAAAAAAAGGTCTACTTTGGAAACTAAGAAACTGCGATGCAAAGACTGTACATTTGGATAAAGTCCTATTTACACAACAGAAGAGAAAGAATAGTAATAGATGGACACAAAAGCCAGAAAATACTGCTGCAACATGGTGTACCACAAGGAGCAGACTTTCACCTACACTATTCCTGGTATTCATTAGTGACCTGGTCAAGGAACTTCCCTATGGAATCAAAGCGGCATTGTATGCAGATGATCTGGTCATGTGGTGTACAGATGAACACGCAACAGTTGATTCCAAAGAGCAGCAGACATCTTGACATTATGGACAAACAAATGGTGTGTAAGTGTCAACACAGAGAAATCAAGTACTACTCTGTTCACTCTATCATCTACACAGAAAGCAGGTAAGATCTTTGTAAATGAAATATCCTAAGGATGGACAACCAACCCACTTACTTAGGAGTGACTCTTGACTCAAAACATGACCTGCAAGTAATACATCAACAGTGCAGATGCAAAACCCAGAAGAAAAATACCCAAGTTAAGAAAACTGAGTGGAACACCATGGAGACCAGTGAAAGAATCCTCAAGAATGTATATCATCAAAGTATTCTACCACATTTAGAATATGGCTCAACAGCTTGATGCACAGCATCAAACTCTATGCTGCATAATCTAGACAAGGTACAAAATCAGTCACTACAGATTATCACAGGTGCCACGAGGTCCACACCAGTAATAGAAATGCAGAAAATAGTTGGTGTTCAAGTGGTAAAAGAACGTAGAGACACAAAGGTAATGACCTTTGGAGAGAAATTCCTCAGCTCTGTAACCCATACCCCAAAGGAGAGATTCAATAACTTGGCACTAAGACGGCTTAAAAGAAGCAGCTTCATTCGTCAGGCCAAGCGTATACGTAAGCTGATACCTGACCTTCCAACTGTAGTCGCTCCATTATCATCTGTACCAGAGCATACATCATGGAAAGAAACAGACTGTATACAAATAACTATTCAGACTGAAGTGAAAGGTGTGCAGAATGGTGAGATGCAAAGCAGTCTTGTAAGATCAACGGCCACACTTAGTTTGTTAGATGACAAATATCCATATGACACCTGAATACATGTATATACAGATGGATCTGCACACAATGTCATAAAGAATGGAGGGGCATGAGCACATATTGAATATCCAAACAACACCACTGACAAGATTTCCATACCTACTGGAAAATACTGCAACATCTATGATGCAGAAGTTAGGGCAATTATTGCTGCAGGTGAAAAACTATCAAACTCCAGAATTGATACATCTTATATCATTCCCATGCTGTTCAACATTACATAGGGCTAGCATGGTTGTATGCCAAGTTTCCTGTTTTCAATGAGCTTTTCAACTTCATCAATGGATAAGATGCTGTCCCATTTGGTAGTCAGTGACTAATAGCTGACATGCTAACATCAGGACTGGTGAACCATAGCTGACATATTAAAATCAAGACTGGTGAACCATAGCTGACATACTAACATCAGGACTGGCAAACCATAGCTGACAAACTAACATCAAGACTGGTGACTCATAGCTGAAATACTAAAATCAAGACTGGTGAACAATAGCTGAAACATTAACATCAAGACTGGCGAACCATAGCTGAAATACTAAAATCAAGACTGGTGAACCATAGCTGAAATACTAAAATCAAGACTGGT